>RJWJ010013087.1:0-40579 GCA_004363605.1 Indri indri
TCCCACTACTGAGTATCTACCCAAAGGAAAAGAAATCAATATATCAAAAAGATGCCGGAACTCTTTTGTTTATTGCAGCATTATTCACAATAGCAAAGATATGGAATCAACCTAGGAGTCCATCAGTGGATGATTGGATGAAGAAAATGTGATATTTATACACAGTGACATACTATTCTGCCATAAGAAAAGAATGAAATCATGTCTTTTGCAGCAATATGGATGGAAGTAAGATCATCATCTTAAGTGAAACAAGCCAGGCACAGAAAGACAAATATCACACGTTCTTACCCATAAGTGGTTGCTAGAAAATGTGTTCAGATGGACGTAGAGAATGAAATGATATATAATGGCTGAGGAGGTAAGAGGAGGGAGGATGATGAGAAATTGGTTAACGGGTACAATGTATGTAATTTGGGTGATGGATACATAAAAGCCCTAACTTGATCACTACACAATCTATGCATGTAACAAAATTGCATGTGTACTCCAGAAATTTGTACAAATAAAAAAAATTTAGGAAATCATGATGCATTAGGACTGATGGTTGCTATTAAATCTGTTAAATACAGAATCATCTCCACGTAATAAATATGGTTATAAAACAACTAAATGTTACTTTTTTTGTAGAAAATATACTTTATACAAATACTAATTTATCTGCAGGTTATATCAATAAAGATTGGGAGAGGCAAAGTGAGTAGCAAGTAAAGACACTCTAAATTATAAGTATTACATAAGGAGAAGTATTTTGCTTTGATAATCACAAAAAATAATTCAAATATTATCTTTGGAAAACATAAAGATGACCACTAGTAAATCAAAAACAAGTGTTTGCCTTTCAGGTCTTTAGTGCAAAGAAATGCAAACACAACCTGTATCAGTTTTTGATAGATAAAATAGATCAAAAATAAAGTCAGTGAAAATGCAAACAACAAAAGCAATTACATTTTATTAACACTTACGTATAAGTATACATATGTGTATATGCATATGTACTTGTATCTAATACATGTACATGGATTAGGTATATATATATCATATTTTATATATATTTTTTGGGGGTGGGGAGGTATCTGAAAAACAGATCCTATATCTCCTTTTCATGTTTCCACATGCTCTCAAATACTGTAATATACTACCAAGAAAAAATAAAACTAAATAAATTTATAAAAGCTAATATTATCTCACTAACATTTTCTCACTAATGTATATAGTTGATCCATCAATTAATAATGACATTAAAATTTAAAAATGTGTAAAACAAACAACTACTAGTAGTAAAACAAACTCTCATATAAAAATATTAGATATACGAGGAAGTCAAAATTGCAATCAGCACTCATTAGAAAATACTGCATTACTAAGCTATTAAACTATGACAAAACATGGCATGACTAAAGATATGGGATGTAGCCAAAGCCTTACTCAGAGGGCAAATTCATAATCTTAAATGTTTCCCTTATTAGTAAGAGAGAATGAAAATAACTGGACCAAGTATTCACCTTAATTATTTGGAAAAAATAAGGAAAAAAGAAAAACAGGAGGAAAGATATAACATAGGAAATACAGGAATCCATGAACTAGGAAACCAAAAGTAAATCCAATAAAGTCAATGACTAAACCCAGGAATTAATCTTTTGGACAAAAACAATCCAACATACACAATTTGAAAAATCTGTTAAAAGATTGGGGTTCGATCATCCCAATTATTATTCTCATACTCTCAATTCATTTAAGTTCTCATTACCTCTCCTTCAATATAATTCCAAGAACTCTGGGCTTTCTCCTCTGGCCCAATTCCCTAGGGCACTTTTCAAGCTGGCCCCATGGCTTGACTGCCAGAGGGCCCCAAGGGAAGCAGCTTACCAAGGAAACAAGCTTCACCAACAGCTTTTAGCATTAGCTCCATCCTCATGGTGGGGCTGGTCTCAGACAAGAGATAAACACCATCAAGCATCACGTGTTTCCTGGAGACCAACGTCTTCTTCAGTCATCTGAGTGAGAGTGGCCAATTACAGATGAGGGTGCATTCACTACGAACATAAAGTTATGTGACTCTCTCAATTCCCTTTTCATAAAATGGGCACTCAACTTTTGAAAGATTGAGTCTGTGGCAAAAAGTTGCTTGTCTTTGCCTACATCATACTGCTTCAGCAGATCTGGTTCCTTCTATCTGAGTGCCAGCACTGAAGTGGAGAAGCATGGGTGTGAAGCAGCAAACTGAAGCATGAAAGCAGAGATAAGAAAAGAAGACTCTCTTTAAATCCCAATCCTTCGTATATGTCAAAACTCTTCAAATTATGCACACCAAACATGTGCAGTTCTTTGTTTACCAACCGTGCCTCGATAAAGTTGTTGAAAAGAGAAGACTAGGGAATACATCCAAAATACTGGGATATTTCAAAAATGGAAATGGATTAAACATAATGATTGGTCTAAAAAATAAAAAACTCAGCCCTCCCTCCAAAGGAATCAAATAACTAACAACAATGAATATAGCGTGAGCATTGTTCGCTGCCCATGCATTGTGCTAAATACTTCAACTCACTGCTTCTTTAAGCCACACTGTGAAAAAAGCAACCACACTGTGAAAAAAGCACTATTACTATCCCTACTTTACTTTTGAAGAAACTGAGGATTAGAGAGGCTAAAAGAACTTTTCCGAAGTCACCCAACCGATGATGGAAGAAAAATGCAAACCTAGGTGTAAGTATCTAGTGTCCGGCGTCCACTCACTCTCCTACCCTTGCTCTACTATCCTGTTTCCCAAAATAGAGTAACTTCTGCCCTGACAGAATAGCTACTAACAGTTCTGATCTTCCTTCCACTCCCATAGGAGGGGGAGATTTATTTGATTGATGAGATAGAGGAGGAGCATGATCCATTGATCCGTGTTCCTGCTTGATGTTATCCAGCAAAGCTAAGAGTCAGAACACATGGGACCTTCCTCTCCAGCCCCACCCCAGCCCCGGGATTCCCTGTCCCCAGATATGGGGAAGGTGCATTTCCCTTGTGGCTGGTGGAATAAGCACCAGCTCAGCAAATAGGACTCAGCCTTGGGCCTGAACATTTCAAGTTAAGATGAAGTTTGGATAGCTAGCCTATTTTGGTTTCAGATCCAAAGTGCTCTCCAGTTCAAGATCACCAGTGAATTCTTGGGTCTAGGTCTCAATTAGGGCAGAGCTCTGAAGAGAGAGGGTATGTGTATTATCAGCCCGAAGTTCAGCCACTACCATATGCCACAGTGGGCCGCAGCCCATGCTATTGGGGATAAGAAACTAAATCTTGAGCCTTTTATTTGACACTCTCAAACACTGAAAGCATATAGCTTAATAAGTGTTGGGGAACCAACTAAATATAACATTATTCTATCAATGAACACGAGAGCTATGTTCTAGCAGGTTTCTCTGGAAGGTGTCAGCAGGACCAGGCAGAAGATAACTCCAGAGTGAAGGAGAAATGCTCACACAGATCTTTCCTTGAATTATTCCTATGTATATGAGGCTCTATGTCAGCTGATTTGTGCAGTGCCACATAACTTCCTCCTCCCTTTGGAGCAGATGAGCTCCAGACATCTTTCCAGCGAAGCAGAGTTCCTGGAATTATGGGCAAAATATCCAGATCACATAAGAGACAAATTCCCTAACAGAGGAATGAGACCTTAAAATTTATCTTAGGATCCTTGCTTATAAACACATGGAACATCATAAAATCATAATTTCAACCCATTTTACTCAAAGAGATGGGTGAGTTGATGTATAAAATTGGGTTTTGACATTTGCTTAACAAGAAACAGATCACTGAAATTAGAAAAGTTTGCAGTGTGATTATTTCTCATTGCTGCTTCTGGCTCCTTTCACAGAAAGATGGGTGTTTCCCGTGACATGTGCTCATGACCTATGACACAGTAGGTCTATCTTGGAATGAAACACTAGGACGTGCAGAGGTGTATGCTTTGTATACAGTGGCTACATTACCTGGTCGTTTTTTTTCTAATACCAGGGGTGCAAATAGGTCTTGACAACTTTATGTTCTGTTTCAAATTTATGACCCTTTAAAAATATTTAGAATTTTAACACTTTGGGTCCATGTTATTCTTAGGAAAACATTGGAATTCATTTACTGTATGTGATTCTTATTTTATAAAGATTCCTCTTCTCTCTCTCTTCCTTCTTCCCTTGTTTCCTTCCTTCTTTCCTTCTTTCTTTGCAACTTGCCGTCCTCTCTCCCTCCCTTCCTTTATTCCTTCCCTTCATCCTTCCTTCTCTCTCTTTCATTTTCTGTACTCTTTTACTTCTTTTGTAAACAGAATTTTGCTCTTTTGTCATACAGTGATAAAGAAGGCAACTATGATCTTGAATTACTGTTCCCAAACTGCATTAGGGTGTAGCACTAACCCTCTGTGATTAGTCCTCTCCTAATAAGAAAATTCACAACAGGCCCCATTCTCACCCTGAGAGTCCCCTTGCAGCCCTTAGGGAACTTCACAGTGGAGAACAGCCTCCTTAGGGGGACACTCGGCCCCTCATTTCTCTGGAGGGCTTATTTTTGCATATTTCTGACAGCTTGACCCCTGACCTGTAGGTCAAGACTACTGACTGATGAAATAGGGCTCAAGTTAAATAAAGCCAACAGTTGTCTGGCCTATTGTTAACGTTTGCCCTTGGTTCTGCTGCAAACAGAGAACTTGCTTCTCTAGTCATCCTCAATAGGTTAAGTCTCTCTTTGGATCACTTGGCCCCTTCTCTGATTTCTGAGTTGGTGAGAGTGAGCCATGTTAATGGGGAAAGTGGCAAAGGATCAAAATGCTACACAAGCATTAGGAAATACACTGGGAAAACCCAAAACCCAGATGGAATTAAAGAACTCTGGATGGAGAGCCACAGATGTTCATGGAGCCTTCAGGTCCTAACCATGAATGAACGTGATGCCAAGATAAGTCAGTTTCAGGCACCTCTGCACTGAGAGAGTGCTAACATCTATCTTGTCTTTGGAAAGGATCTTAGAAATCATTTAACCTGGTGGTTTCCAAATGTTTTTAGCAACTTGACCTTTTCTTTGAATCTAACTCAGATTTTCAATTTATAAAACAAATACAATCAAAGCTGCTCTGGATGAGACCCCAAAAAGGGGGCTGAACACAGACTGCGTCTGCCCTCTTCTCTCTACTGAATGGCCTCTGAGACACTCCTCAAAGCTCTCATCTAACCAGGATGGAACAGAGCTAGAAAACCACTGAGAGCCCAACACACCCCATGACAGGGGTCGCCTCTGCAGGGTCCCTGACTCAGGCCCCACTCATGTTAACTTACAGCAGCTTTCTAGAAGCCAGAACTTTCCCTGAATTCCATGCCCAGAGTGGCTCGTCCCCTCTGAAGCCCCTAAAACAAGCTTCCTCTCTGGTCTACCATGGGACACACCCGTCAAATACAGGACCACAGCCAGTATGTCTCCTTGCAGTCTCAACACCTCATTGTTTGTTTGCATTAGATCGATTGTTCTTTGAGGTCCTGGGTTGTGCCTGTTTTATTGTCATAGTCTCAGACACTAATACAACAGTAAGTAGTAAGCCTTTAATAAATTCTTGTCTTGGGGAAAGTGGTGATAGCTAGGAGATGACGTCTGAATGATTAATAACAATGTAATAGCAAAGACTCCAATGATTAAAGTAGGCATTGCATTTAACACTTTCCACATATATCTCAGTGTTGCTAAGCTCCTAATAAGCATTATTAACTGTTCAGTAGCAGAGGAACCAAGTCTGAGTGGTTAACTGACCAAGCAGGGCCACACAGCTGGTAAGCAGAGGAACTGGCATTTGAATCCAAGCTTATCTCAGCTTTTAACCACAATCATGGAATCTAGTAGCTGAGCTGGGTGTTGACAGATGCTCAGTAGAGACAAGAGCTGGGCAGGGAGGAAAGGAAGGGGCCACTGTGTTAGTAAGTGGAGGAATCTGGAGTCGCTGTTTGGGGATTTTTCCTGATAGATGCACATCCACCATCACCACCACTCCAAGCTCCTTTTCTCCTCCTTCCTCCCTTTTCTCTGTTGATTCTCATCCTGACCCAGATTTTTTATTTTCCAACAGTTGATGGGTGGGTACCGTCTGAATACTAGAATATTACCACCCAGAGCTGTCTGCTCTCAAATGACATAACACATCAGCAGCAAGGGAGGCAGGGTGCAAGCTGGAGGGACTGAGATCATAGACATATGTGTCAATGTATAATACAGCCTCTGGCACATAGCAGGTGAGCAAATGACTTGGGGTTCTCCCTTTTAAAATTACTTCATGCCAGTTTCCCAGAGCGTCCTCTGATTTCCTTCTCTAGAAGGTCTTATTTTGTCTAGTAATGATTTGGCATTCCTGACTATCTCTGGAAAAAGATGTCTACCTGAAGACCGCATTCTTTAAAACCCTACCATTATGATCAGGACAAGCTCCCTCCTAGGGCCAACCCCCACCTGCACTCTCCACTTGCACATCTCCTTGTCCTCACCTGACACTTCCTCCTTCTCTGTGGAGCCCAACGTTAGTACATTAGTACATAAGGCTTTTGAGCCCCTTTCTGTCATTACCAATGGAGTTTCTTGCTTTGGAAGCCACATCGTGAATAAAGGCAGGGGCAGCAAGTGAGGTCTGATTTGCCAGCTGGGGCCAAGGATACGATTATATCATTGAGGCCAATTTCCAAGTGACTTCGGATCAGAGTCAGAATGCATGTTTGAGGTAAATGCATAAAAGAGCCATTTCTGAAGCGGGAGAATCTCGGAGATTGGTGTTGTGGAGAGCGGTTTGTTGACTACATAGCAATCCCTACAATGTGTGCAGCATTTCATAGCTTATCACATACTTCTTCGTATATCATCCCATTTGATTCTTACAAAATGCTCTGTGGTAGCTGGGAAAATATCATTGTTTCTGTTTTATACATGCCGTATACTAAGGAAGGGGCATGGAAGTCATGGGACTCCACAGCCATTCAATCCTTTAATGTAAAGCGCTGAAACCCAGGTTTTCTGAATTGTGAAGATCATATGAATAAGGCAGGTAGATTAAACACTTGACAAAATGGCATGCGCATTTGTGTGTTCGGAAGGTCTTAGTCTCTTTCTTCACTCCCTTTCTGAATCCTGGACCTGTGTTCTTTTTCATTCACCATGCTGGAAAAATAGATCAAAGGGAATGATTCCGAGAGAAAGGAGGGAAGAGAACACAGCTCTTGACCTCCAGAGACTGGTTCTAAGACACAGTTCTGACATGGAAACGGACGCTAATGTGAAAGCCAGCATCAAGCACACCCTTGGTGGGTCCAACCAACAGAGCAGGGAAATAGTGTCTGTCTCAACATCTGCTTCCTTCCCTCCCTCCCTCCTTTCCCACCCTGCTCTGTGGTTTGTTAATTATTAGAGGCAAGGGAATTGGAAGTTTCTAGGCTCCATCTTCTGGTTCAATCCTATCCCTCCCTGACTCTTAAAAATTTCTCAGAGGCCCTGTCAGTCTGAGAGGATGAGGCAAACCAAGCACCTCACCCTTCCTAGGCATGCACTTGGGTTTCTGAACTGTCCCCCCTCAAACCTTCCCCATATTCCCACTCACCCAGCCACTGTCACCTGCCCAACTTACTGGAAATCTCTGTTCCTCTAAAGCAGACTTTGGCTTTGTTCCCAGAGGCAGGAAGAATGGAAATGCTTTCTAAGAAAAACATGCACAAGGATATTACATTCTGATCCGACCCATTGGAAATTTCTTCACCGAGATCATTTCATTTGCTTTTCATCAAGATCACTTTATCTCTTTTTCTGCAAAGCCTGTTGTGCTAAGTCAAGAAGTAACTGGTACTTATGTTTTTCCTAAGAATTAAAAAAGAAAAATACAACCCATATATGTTGCTATCAATTCTGGTGAAGTGTCATGTATTACACAGATAGAGCTTTGCTGTGATGAACAAGCTGGAATGATAGTCCTAGGGAAGCTGTGGGGTCCCCTTTCTTTAAGGAGATGTAAAGATTTGAGAATCTCTGAAGGGCGTCTGGACTATGGCCTTCTCTCCCCCATGCCACCTGTAGCTCAGACTGTGTCTTTCACAGCCAGATCCCTGGATTCCACTTACTGCTGCCATCTTGGATAGTGCTAGCAAGTGGCATGATTATTTCCCAACATCTAGGTTCTCCAAGAAACTCTTTCTTTATCCTTGTCTACTATGGTCCAGCATATGCTGTGTTATTTTGATGTTGACCTCATTTGACCTTCAAATCATCTTTAAAACTGGCTTTCCCACAGTAAAAGAATTTCAGGCCACAGACTACAGCCATTGTGTTTATCTCACAGAATATTGTTTTGAAGGCTTCTGTCAACTTAACTCATGTTTGAAGCACTAAGCTGGCTCTTGATATATGTTGCTGGGCAGCCTAACTACAAGATATACTGTTGATTACTCTAGTAGCATGTGGGGATATATTCTGAAGGACAGAGCCTGGCCACCAGTAGCAGGGCTGAGTGAGATGGCCATGATCTTCAACCCCCAAAATGGTAGAGTGGAAGGGACCACAAAACTCCTCAAATCCGAACCACTGATTACCAAGGGGGATAAAAGCAGGCCTTACTTAGATGCTGCAAATACCAATATGCCTATGAACAGTCCCAATCTTAGACTCTAAAGCTTTTACTAAATATTCATATTTCAGAGTTCATAGATTTTTTCCTAGTCTCTGATTTTCAGATTATTTAATTGCTCTGACATTATTCAATTTTGTTTCCACTTTTGCTGCATCTCTTACCTTTGTCCTAATCCTTTTGAAGGAATTGCAGTAGCAGTGGCGAGGAGAAAGACCCCAAGAAGGGCACCCCTGAATTCTACTCTGAATTCACTCTGTGACCATAGACTTAGTTCTTTACTTCTCTGATCTCAGTCAATTTATATGTAATATGAAGGGAATAGGAAAGAAAGGGACCTTAAGGGTTAAATAATTACTTGCTCAAAGATACAAATATTTCTTAAAAAATGACTATTGTCCAGGTGTTGGAGATGGAAAAGTAAATAAGACTCGGTCCCAGCCTGGGGCTTGCAGTCCAGCAGGGAAACCGTCTTTGAGCCCATAGCTTCTTCCCTGTGCCCAGCACATGCCTTAGACTTTGTAGGTGCTGGAGGATCCGGTGTTCATGTGGGCATGGGATTTGGAGGCAGGGCTCTTGCCACAAATTCTATTTCTGAGTGGAACCGATCATCTTTCTGCTTTCTATTTCTAGAGAAGAAAGATACATTCTGATATAGATCCTAGGTATTCCTGTCTGACCTATAAATTGACTTTGTGAGGCAGCAGGAAAAGAATTAAAGTGTATATTGGAATATCCTCTTTTGTCACTACCAAATTTCATAACTTTGGATAAGTTCTTCTTTGTGTCCTTTTATCCCCTGGTAATCAGTGGTTTGGATTCAAGTTTTGTGATCTCTTCCACTCTAACATTTTGGGTGTTGAAGATCACGGCTACCTCACTTGGCCCTGCTACCGGTGCCCAGGCTCTGTCTTTGGGAATATGTGTCTGAATTGAGATATTTGATTATCTCTTTTTCTGCTCGTTTCTCCCTTTAGTCCATCCCTAGTATCTGTGCTCCAGATACAGCACCTTGGCCTACATATGTACTTCTGCTTCTGTTTCTGTTTCTTCTTCCCGTTCAGCTCTTTTCTTCTTGAAACTGGCATCCCTCTCTCTATGGATTTTACCAACCCTCCTGACCTGGCTGACGACCCTCAGCTTCTGTCCCCAGCTTGAACCAAGCTTTGCTCCTGTGAATGCATCTTCTCTAAAGCTTTGCAGCTTCCATTTTGTAAGCAACACCTATGAATTTCTGCAAAAACTACTTGAGGATGCTACTAATTTTTATGTTTGACACTCGGGTCGCTACAAGTTACCACGCCTTTGTGTTTCAGTCATTTCTACTATTGTCTGAGGTTACATAACCTCCTTATATGTATGCTATGGAGTGAATGTGTTTTTTGAACAAAAAAATAGGGAATAATTGTCATTAAAGGTAGTAAAGTTGTTTCTGTCTTTCACAATCTCTTTTGACTTGTCATGGTATGATGTTTTTCTTTTTTTTAATTTGCTATTTAATGCTGTTCTAAGTAAATAAAAATTTAAAGGCTAAACTATTAGCATAGATTTTACCATTCCTCCTAGCATTGTGCAATGGCACTTTTAAATGCAAATATAAGAGCTCCCAGTTCATTCTCAAATGTATTGAAACTGAGCAGATCTGAGGCCTTCACCTGCACTGTCCAAAATGGTGGCCACTAGCCACATGTAGCTACTGAGCACTTGAAATGTGACTAGTACAAACTGAGATGTGATGTAAGTATGAAAGACACACTGGATTTCAAAGACGGTATGAAAAAGGAGTATAAAATATCTAATAATTTTTATGTTGGTTACATGTTGAAGTGATGATGTATGTGGCTCACATTATGTCTCTGCAGGACATTTGAACCTCTGATAAAGCCAGGCTTGATGGTAGCCGCACCCATGGAGTTTTCAGATATGTAAACTAATAAATAGCTATCTTGCTTAAAAAAAAGGAATTGTTGAAATCACACAATTCATACTTCGTAGCTTGTACATGCATATATATTTCATTGTTACCAGAACAGTGTAAACACTGAACAAAACTGATTCAGGTATTTGTACTCTACTTCCTATTATATGCACATTCTATCAACACTCTTTGCCTTTGACTTACTGATGAGTAAGGAAGGATTGAAACGAAAAGGAACTACGATTTGCCCTATCTTTCCCTTTCTTTCTTTGGCATCGTTTTCAGTGCAAGCGGTTGACTAATACAGGAAGCAACATGAGTAATAAAAGATGTGTAGGGTTCCTTGCTAATTCTTGTTTCTTAGAATGTCCTTGCCCACTTTCTGGTTTAAATAAAAAATGTGGCCTCTTGGGACTGCCAGGGACCCCAGGTACTCAGTCATAGACATCACACGCTTACCTTATACCTGCTTTGAGTGTTCACTGAGCTCCCACACGCTTGGTTCAGCAGAATCCTGTGCTCATAGGACATCATGAACACTAAATGCAAATCAGCGGGGGGAGGCAAGAAATGCCAGGGAACACTTGTATTACAGCTATTCTCTCTGCTCAAGTGCCTGCTCCAGGGTCCCATTGAACTTCACTTACAAAACACAAATACAAAGATAAAATTACTAAATGACTAAGAATTTCAATTTCAAGATGGTAATGGTAGAGCATTAAACAGAACATGAGGCCCTTCTGAGTGTGGGGCCTGTGAGACAGCACCCATCACACTCCCACGAAGCTGGTCTTGGCCAGGACTCACACTTTACTCCATTTGAACCCAAATCTTGTCCCACTCCACTATGCTCTACTGACTCCAGGTGAAGTCAAAGAATAATAATTTTGGAGCCTCCAGACTCCAGTCTGCTCAAATCTTAACTGCAACCTCACGAGACACCCTGCACTGCTGACACCAGCAAAGCTGCTCTTGAATTCCTGACTCAGAAACTTTGGTATAATAAATGTTTATTGTTTTAAGCCCCCAATCTTAAGGGTAATTGCCTATGCAGAAATAGATAACTAATATACCACCATTTTCAAGCAGGACTGCAATCTTGGTATAATCCAAAAAAAATCAAAGCTATATCCAGGAGTTTTCCTGGCCATGCTAGGAAGTCTCAGAAGATCTCAAAACGAAGAGCATACAAGCCTCTACTCATAGAGTGCATATTAGGCAGAAGATATCTAACTTTTATAGATGTCTTATTTCTTTTTCACCCTGTACCATGCAACCAGAGATTATTTCCTGGTCTTGATAACTGGTGGACGACACTAAGTACCACCCTGCCCTCCAATACAGTCACTAAAGGGAGAAGAGTTGCTGCGCTCGGTGCCACAATTCTTCCACCAACCTCATACCTCACCTGTCTTTTGGAGGAGCCATTCTGAAGCACATTCTACAGTGTTCCTTATAGGCTGTTGGAAAAATGGTACCAATAGACTTCCTTGATGCAGAGTTGCCTCAAACCTTCAATTTGTAAAAAATACAGGCATGAAGCACAATAAAATGAAGTGCAATGAAAAAGGTATGCCTGTATACATCTATATCTATATATTAAAAACTGTTAGTTGCACAGTTACCTCCAATTCCAATTCAGTGGCACAAAATTCATTCTACCCTTCCCACCTTCCCATTGCTGGAGCTTTCTTATCCAGCAGTGAAAAACATGGCACCTATTTCCCACCGTATATTTACTTATTTGCTCAAAACACAAAATGTATTTTTAAAATCACTAGCCCATGCCTTTTTAAATGAAAGAAGCCTACTAACTGGAGTTCAATATGTGTTTAGAAGTTGTTTTTTTCCCTTTAGCCTTAGAGTATATAGTTTAAATACTATGCTCAGAAATTATTCAAGTTAGGTTTTCTTTCCTACTTTAGTATGGTTATATTATTCTTTGGATATTTGGCTTGGTTCATTTGCTTTTGTTTGATCTACATTTTAAGAATTTTTTTCTTCTCTCCTTACTATTTTATTTAAAAACATGTGAAATAGTCAGATGATTCCTGAAGTGAGAACTGTGTAATAGGTATATACAAAAAGCACCATTCTCCCCATTCCATCTCTTCTTTATACCTCCTGCTCACTCACCTTTTATAAGAAATGGTGGTGGGCAGAGTTCTAAGAATGATCCCCCAATGACCTTTGCCCTTATATTACCCCCACCCCTTATATATCAAAAGAAAGATTAGTCTTTAAAGTAGAGAGTTTTCTCTGGCTCATAGCAGAAAGGCCAGTCAGAGAGATTTGCAAGATTTGATACACCATTGCAGGCCTGGAGCTGGAGAGGGCCACATGACCAGGAATGCAGGCCTGAGAAGCTGATAGCAGTCCTGGCCAACAGCCAGCAAGGAAACAGGAACCTCAGTCCTGCAACCACAAGAATCTGAATTCTGCCAAAAACCTGAATAAGCTTGGAAGTGATCTTCCCAAGAGCCTGCAGAGAAGAACGCAGACCAACTGACCCTCTGATTTTGACTTTATGAGACTCCCGACAGAAAACCCAGTTGAGCCCACCTGGATTCTGACCTACAGAATTAGTAGTTAATAGATGAGCTTTGTCTAACACCACTAAACTCTCGTCATAGAAAACTAAAATATTGATCAATCCCATTAGTCTCTGGTTTATACTTACTGCATTATTTTTGCACAAATGAGCAGATACATATTTATTTTCTCCTTTATCCTCCTTTCTTAAATAAAAGGTAGCATACTATTTATAGTCCTTTATATTCTACTTTTTTTCACTTAACAGTATAACCTGGAAATCACTCAACATCAGTTCGTAGAATTCTTTCTCTATTCTTTTTTACAGCTATATAGACTCTATTGTGTGTTTATAACAAGTTTATTTAACATCTCTTCCATGTATGGGCATATAGGTTATGTCCAATAGTTTGCAATCATAAATAACGCTACTGTGTATAACCTTTTGAATCCTCAAGGAAATTTCTAAAAGTGATATTGCCAGGTCAAAAGATAAGCATGTACATAGTTTTATTTGATCTTGCAAAATTCCCCTCATAAAAGATATATCAAATGACATCCCCACTAAATGAGCCAGTGCTACTGTTTTAACTAATTATTAAGATTTTATTGTCTGTTTTAATATCTGGTAGAATTAGTATCTCTCATGACTTTCTTTTTCATGGTTTTTCATCTATTCTTTTATGCTTGTTTTTTTTCAGATGAAATTGAGCTCCATAAAAAGGTTTTATGGTATTTTTATTCAGATTGCATTAAATGTATAAATAAAAATTAAATGTTCTCTCTCCTTGAGAGAACTGACCTTTTTTCTGATATGGTGTCATCCTATTCAAGAGCATGATATGTCTTTGAATTCATTCAAATCTACTTTTGTGTCTTTAAAACATCTTTTAAGGTTTTTCTCATAATGGTTTTGCATATTTCTTGTTGAATTTATTTTCTTTGTTGCTGTCGTAAATAAGTTCTTTCTACCATTATTATCTTCTGGCTGATTCTTCCATGCGTATATGAAGATTATTGATTTCTGTATGCTAATTTTATATAATGAATACTTATATAGCTTAAATTAGTTTTGTCATTGATTCTCTAGGGTTTCGAAGGTACATGAGTATATGATCTGCAAATAGAGATAGGTTTACTTCTTCTGTTCCATTTTTTGGGGGGTGTCCAGTTTATGTCTTTTGTGTAATTGCACTGGCTAGTACCCCCAGCACAGGAATGAGTAGTAGTGGAGAAAATGTACAACCTTGCCTCATTCTTGACATTCATGGAAACACCTCTAATGTTTATTAATTAAGACGCTGGCTTTAGGACTAAGTTATATCTACTTTTATCATGTTAAGAAATTATCTATCAGTTCCTATTTTTTCTAACATTTTCTTTCTTTATTCGTATTTAATATTCTTTATTATGTCAATACAGAATGTACCTAGGATGGTTTTTTTCTCCTTAATAAATTTTGAGATGACAAATTAAACATTCTGCTTTTAATTTGGTCTCATAATGTATAAAAAAATTAACAAATCATATATTTTCTTGAGTGATTCATGATCTCAATGGAATTAAATAACTAAAAATAAAATATAGTGCTTACAGGTTATTTTGCTGCATGTTAATTTTATTTTATAAATGTAAATATGCCAAAAAAATTCGAAAGCTTAAAGTTATGATCTACTATATGTCTATCCAGGAAGATATATATTATGCTAACTTATTATTATTGAAACTTTTATAAGTGTGTTGGTTTAAGAAGTATATGATGCTCTTTCTGAATTTATGTAACATAAACTGGATATATATTTTTCTATATATTTAACTAATTGGAAATTCTTAGCAATTGTTATGTATTTACAAAATTAATAGCTTTCATAATCATTGTAAGTATTGCAACATTTTACTCTTTCAATAAATCACATACATGTCTACTTCAAATAAAGTAGAATTTCAACGTATAAAGCACACAAGGAAATCATCATCAAAGGTTACACTTAGAATGCTTACCCAATTTTGAATATGAATATGCATTGTTCATATCACTAATGTTGTGCTAACCACATGTGATAAAGATCTGTGAAATTACATGATTTCAAATACACTGAACTTAAGGATTGAAAGATTGAAGAAGGAAGAAGCTGAAGCTGACCTGGTTGAGACTATCAAGGCTGGTGCCAAATTTATGCATCCCTAAAATATATTATTTCAATTTAACTCATTTCTTTGAATACTGGTAATGTTGGAATTTTTATATATTTAATAACACTTTTATTTCTTTTCCTCTGAATTATATATTCATGCCTCATTTTTTGAATGCTAATGCTCAAGATATACATAGCGATATTTGGAGACGGGTGAGCGTCTGTCTTTCAATCTGTGGTCTAACTCTATAGACAGAGCTAATTGAGTCTGGTGAAGAGGGCTGTGATGGAAAAAGCAATTCTGCAAATGGATTAGAAATTAGAAAGCTCCGGATCAAAAGATTTTTGTATCATTAAAATGCCAGGGAAAGAATACTGTGGTTTCTTGAGGCAAGTACCCAGGCTAATTTCTTAAGAATTTGCATTTTGGAGTGGATTGACAAGTTAGCTATTTGAGGCTGAGGCTAGCTATCTCTGAATCATTCAAAGAAAAGAATAAAACTTTGGCTGGTGAATCTAAAAATTTGAATTTGATGAACAGAGCTGCACAAGATTTTATGCTCTTTGGTTTCCTGTAGGCCTGATATAAGTCACGGTACATCTGATCACCAGCAATCAGTGACAAGCGGCAGAAATGCCCTAGGAGGTAAAGATTTCTGACTATACACACACACACACACACACACACACACACAAGCACGTGCACGCACACACAACACATCTACAATGCTTGCCATGATCCCAGCACCGTGTTGCATATAGGTATGTAATAAAAATAGTGGAGCATATTCCTTGCTAAATGCCATAAATTCTTTGAGGATTGAGACTGAAATAGCTATCTTTGCCTACCATGGTTAGTAATGTGCTTATTTGGGACATTTAAGAATTCTAACATCTCTTCTCCAGTTGGGTTTCTGAAAACACCTATAGAGAAGGAATTCAAATTCAAGAAAATAAGACCTATGGAGGAGAAATAGGAAAAGAGGATGAGAGACAGGGAGATGAATCTACTTTCATAATTATTGCATCGTGGCAGGGGGAATTAGAAACTCCTCCCTACCAGTCTCACTGGGGACACTGACGGGAATAATTCCCTTGGAGGCAGCACTTTCTCGTGGTGCAGAGAAAAGCAGCCATTCAAGACCACAGCAGCTTGCTTGTGATAATGACAGCCCAAATAGGGCTGCTAGATTTGGTAAATAAAAATACAGGATGTCTAGTTAAATTTGAATTTCAGATAAACAATGAATAATTTTTAGTATAAATACGTATGTTCCAAGCAAATATTGAGGTTATCCCTGGATCATTCAAAGGAAATATTATATGGGGTATGTTTATGCTAAAAAATTAATCATTATTTATCTGAAATTCAAATTTAACTGTGTGTCCTGTATTTTATCTGGCAGCCCTAAGTGCAATACCACTCTCCCAACCCTCTCTCCATCAGAAAGAAAGAAAGAAAGAAAGAAAGAAAGAAAGAAAGAAAGAAAGAAAGAAAGAAAGAAAGAAGATGAAAAAAAGAAATAAAGAAAAAAATGAAAAGACTCTTTTGTTCAGTAAGAGGAACACATTGACTCTACAAAGAAATCCAGGTCTCCATAACTGAAAAGAATATTATTTTATCAATAAAGATTAAGCCTGGGCCAGGCGCTGTGTCTCCAAGTTGTACTCCTAGCACTCTGGAAGGCTAAGGTAGGAGGATCGCTTGAGGTTAGGAGTTCAAGACTAGCCTGAGCAAGAGTGAGACCCCGTCTCTACAAAAAAATAGAAAAATTAGCTGAGTGTGGTAGCACGTGCCTGTAGTCCCAGATACTTGGGAGGCTGAGGCAGAAGGATCACTTGAGTCCAGGGAGTTGGATGTTGCAGTGAGCTATGATGATGCCACTGCACTCTATCCAGGGTGACAGAGTGAGACTGTCTCAAAAAAAAAAAAAAAAAAAAAATTAAGCCTGCATACTCTCTGGAAAAAAAAAATATGTGCTTGAAAAAATTAGTCATTTAAAATATTTTAAAAATAAATGCACATTTTGACAATTCAAACTATAAAGTTATATATATCAAGAAAATTTTAATAATCTACCACTGACTGTTCTCCAATTCTGTATCCTCAAAGTGACCAATACTCATGTTGATGGGTATTTGTGCACATTTTTGCTATGCTCATACATATGTATACTCTCATAGAATTCCCTTTTAATGGGATCATGTTACTTTGCAACCTGAGTAATACACTTACTTTAATCCCACCTAATGGAAGGAGCTGGAAGATTACAGTTCATACTTTTGGCAACGCTGAGTTAGCATCCTTATTCTAACGTTCTCAGCCTTGACTGCAGACATAACTCCAGTGTCCCTAGGACTCCCACTCCTCCTGGGATCATAATCCTTTAACCCTATACTATCTAATACCGTGTCCACTAGCCACATGTAACTGTTAAGCATTTGAAATGCGGCTTATCTAAATGAAGATGTGCTGTAAGTGTACAATACACACCGGATTTAGAAGCTGTAGTTGCAAAACAAACAATTTAAAATATTTCATGAATAATTTGTATATTGATTACTTATCGAAATGATAATACTTGGGATATATTGAGTTAGATAAAAATGCATTATTAGAGCTAATTAAATCTATATCTTTTTACATTTCTAAAGTAAGACTACTAGAAAATTATAAGTTACATATGTGATTTGCATTATATTTCTGTTGGCAGCACTGCTCAAATCCAAAGGCCTCCACATGATGTGAGTTCACCCCAGGGAGTACACTAGATGATTCCTTGAGGGTGCAGAAAGAAAATGGAAACTTTATTCTTATTTACTTTTGCCTTCTCAATTTTTAATTTTTATTTTAGTGTCTGTCTCACAATGTCCGTAATATACTATTATGATACTAACTGTATATAATATGCAACCAATAAACATACATTTATTTGTGGATGTATTAAAAACATTTTTCCTGATAGAGGTGCGCAATAGAAATGCAAACATGTGGTGGCCATGCTTTGCAGGGGCTAGCAGAGGATTTGCCTTCCTGTCTCTCCTTTGTTTCTTCTATCTGTATGGTTCCCCTGGGGGTGTGGCCGCCCTTTCACTCCTTTGTGCTGACTTCACTCATTTTCTCTCTTGAATCAAGTCCAAAGACTTCTCAGGGAGGAGAAATGGAGCTGTAAGCTTTGGCTTCCTGTCTTCTGGGTCTTAGGGTTTGGTGTCCTTGCTCCTGAGAGGCTCTCGACATCCCCTCTGGCGGGGCTGGGCTGCCTCTGGCCTTCCCCAGGTGTCTTCCTCCCAGAGAGCCAAGTTCCCACCTGCAGCATGGCCTTCTCCCTCAGACTCTCCTCCAGCACGTCCTGTAGCACCTCTGGGCAGGTTTACACTACTCTGATCCTAACAGATGTCAGGAAGAGAGGTAAGGCAGAAGTGAGATGAGGGGGTACACTGATTCCAAGGGCTCGACCCTTGGAAGGGATGATTCAGGATGATTCTCTCTCAAGTCGATTCCCATTGAATGGAAACCGACACTGTTGACCTAGATCATTTGTACTAGAAAGGCGTATGACATTTCATTAACACTGTAACACTTTCAAAGAACTTATGTTTGATCATTTCTTTTGAAGTTAGCGTGTTGTGGCAGCAATGAGAAATACGGGGTGAGTGCCTGAGGGGTACACAGTTGCATGGGGGAGGTGACAGGACCAGGCTTTTTTAAGGGGCTTGCACCCCACCCACCAATGGTTCAGGTCCTGGTGCACACATGCACACACATGCACATGCACACACGTGTGTACACACACGTGTTCACACCGCTTGCCCTGCCCTGGGCTTATTCCCCCTAAAATCAAATCCTGATCATTATCCTTCTGATTATCCTTCTGATAATTCGCATCCCTCTTTCCACCCCGCACTCACTCAATCTCCCACCCTTATGCTCAGAAAACATTTACTGCCCAAGGGCCTGGTGACCACATTCTGGGCATTCTGGGTGTGGTGTTTGGGGTTGAATCTTATTGAAATTACCAATATTGGATGGTTTCTGGCTTGCAAAATGGCTGTCCATTATAATATGGTTCAGCTTAATATTATTCATGTACATACATTCCTATTTTGGGGTTCACAGCATCATAACAGAGTTGTCAAAAACACAAATCGTGGCACTTGACTTATAATTTACTAGTTTTGAAAACTTAAGTTAGTTACTTAACTCATCTGAACCTCATTTACCTCATATAAAAATGGTGATAATAATAGTAGGCTCTACTTCATGGAGCTGTCGTGAGGTTCAAAGACTCAGTCTTTATAAAGTGCTTAATATATATTGTGCAGCACATAGTAAGTGCTCAGTAAATGTTAGCTGCTATTACCATTTCTGCTGGGAGGTATTAGTGACTGTCATCTACTACGTAAGTCCATGCACATCTATTTCTATTTTGAAAACTATGAAATAGACCTGCTCCATGAAGAGAAAACCACCCGGCTAGCTAAACCACCACCATATCAATAGGGAAAACTGAGTACTTCATCTAAACCATCCAAATTCAACAAAAGTTCTTAAAAGAAAGCAGTTAGGAAGTTTAGTGTTTGACTTTTGAGCAGAGAAGAACAAGATGGCAGCGGGAAGGACCCAGAAGGCATGAGGGTGCAGGGAGGAGGTGGTGGGTGGCTGTGCTGGCTAGGTCTCCCTCTGGGCAGGTGTCTGTGTCTAGAGACTTGCTTGTTTATTCTGAACTAGAGCCAAGGGCTGAGTGCCCTTGTGAGGAGTTCATGTTGAGTTTCGTGTTTGTGCAGGCAGGGCTTGGAGGGCAGTGTGGTCACAAGGACTGATGGACAGACAGATAGACATGTCTGGATTTATGACTGAGCAGCTGACCAGTGCCAGCTTGCTGGTGAGGACATACTCAGTTTAACAGAGGCTGCTGGTATCCAAAGCCGGAAGTCGAAGAAATCATTGATGTCATTAACGATCTTCCTGCAGGAGGGTGCACTGGTGCCCTGGCCGCGCCCAGACAGCTGAGATTCCTGGTGCAGACTCCAGGAGCATGCTGAACCTGTCTCCACAGACAAGCTGGAGGCCAAGACGCGCTTCTCTCGTTGTCACAGGAAGCCACCACAGTTGGCCTGGTCAGCTACTCCAGCAACCAAGGGGCTTGTTCACCAGAGAGAGTGAAACAAAAGAAAGTCAGACAAGTAGGTGATGGACCAGACTGGCTAGTCGGTGCTGAACGGAGCGTTAAGGCCAAGGAGAGAGCAAGGCCTATGGGCGCGGGGTGGGAGGGTCGCTTTTAATATTAGTGGCCTCTCACCCCCTGGGCCTCAGTTCCACCATCTGAGGAATGATGATGAAAATCTGAGTCGTGGGCTGTTGTGAGATTGAAAGCAGGTCCTGACTGTGCCTTGCCCAGTGCACCCTAGTTCCTTTTCCTCCTCGCTGTGTGTATGATAGAAAGTCACTCCAGGAAGGAGCCAACGATTCTGGCCCGACAGGCACACGCAGCCCGCCCCGCCTTGTGAAAGCAGCACCTCCCTTCTCCCTCCCTCTCTCCCTCTGTCCTCTCTTCCTGGCTTTTCCCCAGAAGGCCCCAGGGCTCCCAGGCCAACTGCCAAACCACGGGACTCTGTGACTGGCTTTCAGGGACCCCCTCCCCTTCACCCCCTGCAACCGCAGCTCTGCCCTGGGCTCCTCCCGGGACAGCGAGGCCCACCGCCACCCCAGCGCTACCCAGCGCTCACAGGGGATTCATCTGGAACCACCACCGACAATCGACAATCTGTGTTTATTCGGGGCGTGCAGAGGAGCCAAGGGTTACGAAAGGCGCTGCGTTCCAGAACTCTCCATGATTCCCATCAGGCTGCATCGGTCAGGCCCTCTACCTGGAAGGAGAGCTAGGCTTTCTCTTTCCAATCGCCCGGAAAGGACCGCACTAGTTGCAGTCTGAAATCCCTCTTCTCACCCCAAACCTGTGCCTTACCAAAGATGAGATCTGTTAAAGAAATGATGATGAGAATTGAGAATACCAAATCTTATATATTTGTGGTTGCCAGGGAGACAAAGACTTCTTTATTTTACAATGTTTAATATTTCAAGTTTTTATTGAAATATAACTTATATAGCAAAGGACACACATTATAAATAGACAGTTGGGAGTGGATGGCAGGGGAAAATTAAGGCTAGAACTGAGTTTCAATCTCCTTCGCTAGACTGTGCAGCCTCTTACAGCACAAGAATTGAGAATATTCCTTAGGAACTTTTTAGTGTATTTATTATAACATGGGGCAAGCTGGAGTCGGTTTGCACCAGCTCAGAAGAGCCCATTTTTCCCATCCCTTCCCAATTCCACATTCCGTGACCTTACATTGGAACTTGAAATCAGGCTTGGCGGGAGAATGTACACCACAGAAAGCAGATGACAAGTATTAATAGAATTAGTAGTCCCCCCTTTCCCCCAGAGACAGTTTTTAAACATTTACCAACAAACCACTGCTTACGACTCTCCTAAAATGTGTGAACAAAATTTGAGGATTTTCTGACCAACTGCAGTTTAATCACTCCCTGCCCCCTTTCTCAAAAAACGCCATTTCCCGTTACGCTGCCCTGAGAGTGCACAGCCTCCGCTGTCTTCCTTCTGGAAATCCTCATGCATTTGACAACGGCTGTACATCAGCCTCTTCTCCCCTTTTCTGCTTTCTGTTAAGTGATTGCTGCTCTTGAGTGTGTTTAAGTGATTCCCCAGAGAGGTGTCCAGGTGGCAGATGTGCAAACCCCAGCACTTCCTGGAAAGAAACCTGTGCTCTGTGGCTGACAGGGAGGCCTCCAAGAGCCTGCAGGAGCCCTTGGATTGCAGGCAGTTCCCGGCTGTCCCCCCCTGTCAGCTGACTTCCCCTAACCCTGTGCCTTTCTCAATTGATTGCATTTCCAACCTGACTGCAGACTGCCCTCCAGACAGATTAGAAACCTTTCACCCAGGGCAGCAAGGTTAAAGAGAACCAAAGCACAGCCCCTTCCCTTCCCTGGCCCTCAGTCCTGTCTCTCTGCATTGGGCAGCATGGGTCAAATGATGTGCTTGTCCCCTCTTACTCGGTGACTGGCCTGTCCACACACAACCTTCCTTTCTGCAGCATGGCTGCACAGGGAACTCCACTTCTCACCCAAAGGAGAGGGGGTGGGGCAAAACACTGAAGGAATCTTTCAAAGACCCTCCACCTGACCCCTGTCTGAACAAATAATTAATCTCTTGACAAAGCAGCCCGCTGATGGGTCCAGGCTGTGCCTGTGGATTTATGAGGTGACGTCAGTTTGGAGACCGGGACGCAGGGCCTGAGCTGTGTTTTACACACTCCTCAATTGTTTTAACGGGCCTGCTCCTGAAGGACGCCAAGTCTCTCCCCAGCTAAGCTTTATTAAAATGGCAAAGATAGAGAGGAGTGCTTTTCCAGAGAAATCAGCTCACTTGGACTCTGCTCCCTCCCCCTGCCCCGTCCACTGGCAAGCACTCCCGGGGGGAGGAAATGAAGAACTGCAAAGTACTTGCAGGTACATGCTTAATGCCTTAAACTCCTGCATTGTGTTAACAGCTATTCATGGGCTGGGCTTTAAAGAAATGGATGGATTCTCAATCTGACCATTTTAAATAATCCTTAAGAGAGAACTAAGGAGGTAGATTTATGTCCTTAGTAACTAAATGACACATCAGAGTTTAGCCCAGAGGCTGGGTCTTTCCACTCAGAGTATTAAAGCGCAACTCCTTGAGAGGATCCAGATAAAACTGTGTTTCAAAAATGTGTGTGTGGGGTGAAGGGGGAGAAAAGGGTTAGAAGCCAGAGAGAAAGAAAGGAGAGGTGGAAACAAGCAAGAGGGGATGGAGGCAAAGCTTTCGTCCTACAGACAAAGGTAGAGAGAGAGAGGAGAAAAAGAAAATATGCTTCTACTCTCTGTCTATGTATGATGTGTCTGCACACACACACATATGATGCACACACGCATATGTAGTCTCTCTGTTTATAGACTGTACATACACTCGTGTATTTCCAAAACTAAAGAAATATAAAGGCAGAGACTTACTTATATTTAGAATTCCAGAAACATGTGTTAATTATTGAGATGAAGACCTCAGAGACCTGAAATATCTCATTTATGGGAACAAAACAAAAACTGTCATTGCAACGTGGCATGATTTTTGAGAGATGGTGATGGTAAAGGAATGATTTCAGGGAAAGCGAGAGGATTTAATTGAGAAATGGGAGAAAGAAAGGGCCATTTGGGAACGTGTATCCTCTGTGTGCCACGTGTTTGAGTGGATGTGCGTTGGACAATCTGCACGGAGGCCGCAGCCCACTAAGAAATGGGAAAATCCAGGGAAAAGATCTGAAACATTATGCGCTGACCCCAACAACCCCCCTATATTTATATCAGGACCATAGAAGGCTGGTCAACCCAGCAACGTTTAATGAGCAAAACACATGACTAAATCTAACCAGCTCTATTTAGGTCAAATTGAATTTGAATTCAATTATTTTTGACTCTAAGACCGATCTTTTTTTTAATATTTCACATTCCGTGGCAGTTACTGTGCAGTAAAAACCAAGCACAACAGTTGAAAAGGGGCTCCAGGGCTGCGACCCACAAAGGTTGTGAGGACCGTTTGGATGAGACTGGGTGGTCTTGCTGATTGCAGGGAAGATTCCCTTGGTGGCCTGGGCACTGGCTTGGCTCCCCTCTCATGGGTCCACAGGCCCTCTCTGAAGCTTCCCGTGAGGCCAAGGAGGACCACCTTCCAACACAGAGAGGGACCAGCCTCTGTGAAGTCCTAGAGAGCAGAGGCAATGACTGCCTCCTGTGATACCTGCCGCTCTGACAGTGTCTGGCCCAGGGAAGACTTCAAGAAGACATTTACAGAATTAAATGTCTCCACTCTGTGGACTACGGAGTTTGCCTTCTAGACGTTGAAGAAGTGTAACCCAAGTGTAACCCAAATGAAAGTGGATTTACACTCAGACAGAGGCAACTAAATGTAATGTGTAATGGTTGTGTTTTATACATTTTATCCTAAGACCTAGTCTTAGGATAGATGGAGAGATGCGGAGCTAGTGGCACCCTACAGATAACGGAGACTTCGCCATGACAGGGCGGGGAGGGTGCACCCTGACTTATCAGGGTGGGTACGGGCCCTTTAGAATAGCTGAAACGGAGGGTCAGGATCAGCTAGACTTTGAGAAGAAAGTATACCAAATGGAAAGAAACTCGATAGATAAAATCAGATTTTGTCTCTTCAGCACAAAGGCTACATCAACACAGACTAAAGGCAGTCCCTTGGAAGCAAAGTTTCACAGGGTGTCTGGTTGTGTTCTTGGCCCAAGATCTAGATTTGTTCTTCAACCACCCTCCTCCCCTCACCCCAAGAGTGGGATTACAAAGGAAAGCACAGTGAAGACCTTCAAGGAACTTGTCATTTAATGTGAAGATAGATACACACATAGCATCTTGAGAACTTAGTAAGATGATTGAATTATATATGCCAGAGGAATACGGTAGAAGAAATAAATAATTCTGCCTACAAGCATAAGGAAAGGCTTACAGAAGACGTCTTGCTTAAACCAAGACTTGATGGAATTTCCTTTGTAGATTAGGTGAGAGAGGGGCTCTCCTGGTAGAAGAAACTGTTTGAAAAGTGACAGAGGGATGAAAGGGTCTGATACATTGAGATAATTTACTGAGCATTCTGTACTCAGCGGCTGAAAACATTAAGTCATTTTGAGGACACCCTTCCCAAGTCACTGCCTTCCACTGTGCCTTTCTGGCCTTGTAATGGCATCATGGACACAAGTTCCTGGTGGTTAAATTTGGCCATTTTCAGTAATTAGAAATGATCCAATTTAAAGTTATAATCTCATATTCCATTTAAGGTTTTCCTCATCCCTGTTTGTGATTAGAAGGACCGGAAAATATGTGTGTGGGAGGATATCTGCTCTTTGAGTTCTTTCTCCTTCCCATTCTACACATGCATGTGGGGGAATGGTGCCCCAATTCAAACCGTTCCCTTTCCTCTCCAAGTCTCTAGCCCATGTAGGGTGTTCGAAAGGCAAAACCTGTACCCATGTATCTCACTTAGGTAGCTTCCACCACAGTCTTATTTCCAATGGCTGTTTCTGTCATTTTGCTAACGTGGCTGGTGGTGAATGCCTCCTCCAAATACTGTCTCTTGACCTCTTTGTGGGAAGGGGAGTCATATCACTTGGCTTGGAGAGACCAAGTTCCAGCTTAATTTTTTCCAAAAGCACTTTGCCCTGCCTTATTATAACACAGCCTATCTTTGCTGGGTGCTAGGGAACATTGATCACTCTGCTTGAGTGGAGAGCAGGAAAGACAGCCAAAGAGCATAAACTCTGTTCCATTGCATGGTGTCAATTTGACCCAAGGAAATCTCATGTCTCCATGCCAAGATAAAAGGAGTGAATGTATATGTTCCCCTTCTCGATTCAATTCTTTTTTCCTGCTGTGGGTGATGAGGGGTTGGGGAGAAATGCATGCAAGGAAGTTCATCAAGTGCATAAACTGTGCTACTCAAGCAAATCTCTAACAAGGGACTGGGATTCTGGCATTCATTTCTTGGAGCATCCACAGTCTCTAAGACCAGCTATCTTGGTTGGCCCCCACTTGGCTTGGGAAGACGGATACATTGCACTCCCCACTCAGCCTGCAGTCATCAATCTGATGATTCTTCTCTCTGTTCCTCCTTTGTCTTCTATTTATTAAACTGGGCTCAGCCAGGGGAGTGGGAGTGGGGCTGGAGTGTCGATGGTGAGGGGCCTAGTTGTGGGACCCCAGGAAAGGTTCCACTGAGCATCCTGATTCAGAGTGTCTACTCTAGAGACAGTGTAAAAAATGGATGGAACATGTTATGAGGCTATTGCCATAGTCCAGCTGAGAGATGATAGGAACAAGGCTAGGAAGGAGAGGAAAGGAAGTTAGGAAGTAGATTTGAGGGTAAAAATGATTGAGGAATATAGGAGGGTGGGGGAAAGAGATGTATCTAACATTTAGACTTTTATTTTAGCAACAGATTTCATGGTAGTGCTAGTCACTGAGCTGAGCGATTGGAGGCTGGGAGTGATAGAAGAGATGAGGAATGAAGAGAAGAGAGTTCAGTGTGGGGCACGTTATGATGGAGCTGCATGAGATAAAGTTAAGACAGAAAGAGCTGTAGGGTCTGAAGGACAGAAGTGTGAGAACTTAGAAATATAAGAATAGCAAAGAGTTGAGTGTGAAGGAGAACATCCCCATCTTCAGTGAAAATTCAAAATAACTCAGTGTCATGGGATGGGGAAAAGTTGCTGATCTCAGGGTGTTAGAGGAAGATTGTGGGGGCAAGAGGGTAATAGACATTAAACCTAGAGCTATAGGTAGCTCCAGATAATAAAGCACATAGAAGGGTGTGTAGGATGGGTACAAAAAATAGAGAGGACATGCACTGTATCAGCAAAGATGTTGGGAGAGGGAATGTACCAGAATGAGGAAGCTGCTTCTATCTGATCAAATATCAATTGGAGCTATTCATTTATTTATTGAAGGTTTTATGATCAGCCAAACAATGATGTCACCAAAAGCACAAGGCTCCTCTAGGGGACTTGGGAATGCCCAGGTTTCACTGAAGGGAAATCTAGCTAAATATATCATTTTTCAGAAACACATTGTTCAAAACTAAACACTAATACTGATTCCTTTGCCTGTTCTCTGTGGGGAGACCATGTTTAGTAACATGACACCATCAGTAAATAATTTAGTATCTTAAGACCAGAGAGTGCCTGGATCTACCTTCCCCCAAACCTATACCTTCTCAGGAAGGACTCTTTTTGGATTTAAAAATGTATAGGGAAGGCATGTTATTATGCAAAAAACATGGTAAAATTTCCCTGAATTTGCTTGGGTATTTGCTTTCACATCTTATGTTTGCAGAACATTGCCATCTACCCCTTTTTTAAAAAATTTTTTTTAGATTTTTATTTCTTTAGTTTTAATTGACAAATAAAAATTATATGTATGTATGGTGCAGAACATATTATATACATGTACATTATCAAATGGCAAAATCAAGCTAACTACCATATGCATTACCTCACATACTTATCATTTTTCTGATGAGAATGCTTAAAATCTACCCTCTTAGTAATTTTCAAGAATATAAAACATTGCTATTAACCATAGTCACCGTGTTGTATAATGAATCTCTTGAACTTATTCCTTCTGTCTAATTGAAACTTTCTATCCTTTGATCAACATCTCCCCAACTACCATACCCCACCCCTTAGCCAGCCCTGCTAACCACCACCCTATTCTCTGCTTCCGTGAGTTTGTTTTTTTTTTTTTTTAGATTCCATGAGATCATGCAGTATTTGTCTTTCTGTGTCTGGCTTATTTCACTTAACATGATGTCCTCCAGTTTCATCCATGTTGCTGCAAATGACAGGATATTCTTCTTTTTCAAGGCTGAATAGTATTTCATTGTGTGCAGACCACATAGTCTTGACCTATTCAGCTGTTGATGGACACTCAGGTTGATTCCATTCCTTGGCTATTGCGAATAATGTGCAATGAAGATGGGAGTGCAGGTATCTCTTTGACATCCTGACCTCATTTCCTGCAGATATATATTTAGTAGAGGGATTGCTGGATCATATTGTAATTCTGTTTTTAATTTTTGGAGGAACCTTCATGCTGTTTTCCATAATGACAGTACTAAGTTACGTAACACCGCTTTAGAATGAATGTTCATGTTCCCTCCTTGCAAGAGACCAATCATTTCCAGTCTTGCTGTTAAGATGGTGGCCAAACTGTCATCTGATAATCCCTTAGCACAGTTCCTGGCACCCCTGGGAGTGAAGCAGCTGCAGAGGTCTGTCCTCTAATGTGTCCCTTGTTGTTAGACCAGATCTCTGCAGCTTGCTTCACCCAAAGGGCTGGAGAGTCTTCCTCCCTCCCACCCAGCCTGCAAGACTCATGGTCTGTGTCCTTGAGCACTTCAGTGAAGGGGCTTGGGAGGACTCAGATAATGTGTTTATTCTTCCCCAGACACCCCCTCCCATCCTCAGCTCCAAATCCATTTATCTCCCCCGTAAAGTGCTTATTGACAGAGAACGTGAGAGCTCAGAGAGGTGTCAGCTGAAGACAAGCCTCTTCAAACAGAGCAGTCAGGTTTCCTCTTGCTCTCCCCAGGCTGAATCCCAAACAGCCATGTTGCTGCCTCAACCTCAAGGATTAGCTCAGGGACTCCCTCTCCTCCCACCACCAACTGCTTTCTTGGGTAGTTGATTTTTCAGAGAGAAAATGCCTGTGGTGGAGGCATGAAATAGCACTGCTCAGCTTCAAGAAGGGGTTGGTAAGCTCATTCAGCCAACACGTAATTACATCGTGCCTCCCAGAGAGCCTCAGCCCCACCTACATTTGCAAATACTCTCTTACTACACACTCTGTGTTTTTAAGTCTCTAATTCTGATTCTTCTTTTGTTAGTGAAGAAGAAAGTGGGTTTCCAGGTATGCAACAACAACAACAACAAAAAAGTCCATCAAAAATAGGACTAAAGGGAGAGGCAGAGCTTAGCACGTGGTTTTCAGCCCCAGGTCTGATTTCACGTAGGCTGCAGCCTGATTTCTCTTGGATCATTTCTGCCTCAGCTGGCGCCTAATTAAATGATCAGATTGGGTTAATGTTTATCATCCAGCTGGATTAGGTACAACTGCCCTTCTACAGGAGCTGCAGGACCAAATGATTTCCATCTGCACATTCCCCTGAATTCTACCAACAGGCAGAACTGACGTTCATTTAAGCTACGACTGCGAGGTGCCGTGCAGGAGTTGTGCGGCCCCCTCCAGGGCCTTACAGTCCAGGAAAGAGGACAAGAGGTTCAACGTGGCACTTGGTTATGAGGAGAGGCAGAGGCCTGGATTCAAATCAGCTCCTGCCACTGCCACGGCTATTGTGGGAAAGTCCACGTAACCTCTCCGTGCCTCGGTTTTCTCAACTGTAAAATGTGGCTGATCATTGTGTGTATCTCAAAGGGTTTTTGTGAAGATTAAAGGAAATAGTGTATGTAAAGCACTTGGGACGAAGCCTGGCACCTAGTATTGCTTTTAGCTATTATTATCATAAGAGAGCCACACATAGATACAATATATAGCAAAATATCCTGAGGTGCAGGGGAGGATGAGGTGTTATTTATTTGGGAGAGGGCAGTATAAGGAGAGTGGATATATTCCAGGTCAAAAGCTAAGCAACAGGCAAGGGAACCCTGCACTATACTGTACTATTCTGTGCTATAATATACCATGCTTTGCCATACTGTGCTATTACCAGACAACGTTGATGGGAAGCCATCGTTTTGGACTCGCATCCTGCACTGGGCCCCAGCAAACCAACCAAACCAGAGTGGAGTCACTCATGCTAGGTGCCACTGAACTCTGTGATGGGCCACTTTCCAAGAGAACAGGAGGCTCACAGTAACCTATCACAAGGAACCCAGTTTACAGGGAGCCGGCATGATAAAAAAAAGTCCCCTCTGTTTTAACCCTTATGGAAAGTGACTTTGAAACCACCAATGCACGTTCTGTTCCATTTCTGCTCTCCAGCTCCTTTCCACCTACCAAGCCCAGCTCTTCTGCTCAGCTCCTTGGAGCAATCCTTCTACTTTATAGAATGAGGAGTTGCCCTATGCTAGAAACACAAATAAAAGCCAATTAGACCAGTAAACTAAATTTTTTGTTATTTTGCCTTTTGATACTATACGAGGGTGAAGAGAGAGGGGCTGGCCAGTTACGGGAAACATTGCAGTGGTAGAATCAACAGTGTTTGACAGACGTTAGATGGAGTAGACAGTTGACAGGAAGGCGTCAAGACAATTCCAAGTGTTGAGTCTTGGCAAGTTGAGGAATGATGGGATTATGAATAAATTGGGAAGTCAAAAAAAAAACCAAACTTGTTTGCGGAAGAGTGTGGCAAGCTTGATTTTGATCATGTTGTGTTTGAGGTGGCAGTGGAATATCCTGGTAGTGATGTCTAATTGGCAGTTGGAAATTATGTTCAAAGGAAAAGATGAGTTCTGGAGATACTGAAGTTTGAAATCATCAGCAAGAAGACAAAGTTGAGAGTTTCAATTAAATTTCCAGAGAGACAATAATACAGAATCTTGGACTAGGTATACATTTTGGGTCCCAGAGTAGAAGAAACTGCTAGCAAAAGGAAAGGGAGAAGGGTCCCTTTCCAGAAAGACAATGCACCAACTCACCAATCAATGTAAATACTCCAGGCTCATCAGCAATATGAATGTCATTGTGAATTGATTCATCAAACCACCATTTATCGATTTTTTTCCTCAGTGAAAGGAATTGCACCAGTTCACTTGGAGCCTGATCAATGCTGGGCGAACAGATTAAACTGTCTCTAGAGTAGCAAAGCTTAGGACCAGATGCTGAAGTGCAACTGGCAAGTCCAGCCATGGCCAAGTCCAAGTTAGCCATTCTGGTCCTTTTCTCTATTGTACTCGGGTAATGACCCCAATACCTGGGACTGGAGTTCCTGAGCATTCCATGCCCATGACCTGGTCTGGAAGCAGCTCTTCTCACCTGTTCTGCCAGGCTACACTGAGAAGTGTCCTCCAACTCCTGAATTCCTGTCATGCCTTCTACTTGCTTTTCCTCTTTCCCTCTCCTTTGACCAATCCAGCCAATTCACTGCTTCCTGCCTAATGCTATTCTATTACTAGTTTTAGATCATTAACACTCTTTCATCCTGTCATTCCCTTGCTCAAAAAGCCTCAATAGTTCCTTATTGCCCAGTGCACTGTGTGTGAGCTCCTTAACCTGGCATTGAAAATCCTCCTCAACATGGCTTATTCTCAACCACCTGTGACCTCTGTTGCAGGCAAACAGGACCCTTGATGATTCTTGAACCCCATTGCGCATCTGCGCTTCTATACTAGTGCTGAATCCCAAACTGAAATCTGGTTCATACTTCATGAAGCAGCTGGTTTTTGCACCCACATCTTGAAATATGTATTTCTGTTCTCTCAGCTAGACATAAACTCTTCCAGGAGCCAGTAGAGTGCAGAGGCCAAAAGCTTGTATTCTAACAACCCACCATTTAGGTTCGAATCCCAGCTACACCATTAGCTGATTGTGCGGATCATACACAAATCACTTTTTGCTCTGCGTTTGTTTCCTGATCTGGAAAATAAAGAATATTAATCAGATATTAAATGAGATGGTATACATTCAATCTGGTGCCTGGAGCCCTGTAAGCATGCAGCAAACTTGAGCTAGTGTGGCAGGTGCTGCTGCCAGCCCACACACATCCTCCTGGAGACATAATCAGTCTCCCACGAAGCAACCCTCAAACAATGACAGATGGAAAGTTAGTGAATGAATACCCCATATTTGAAATAACTCTCAAGAGTTTTCTACAGTGTGGACAGTGTAGAATCTCTACTGTCTCCCAGAGTTCTCCAGCAGGCTCTAAGGCCAGTCGCCTTCTATTGTAACTGGCTTGACAGCTACCTGTTATCAGCTTCCTTCCCTTCCCTGACTTACTCACCACTCTCCTACATGTGTTTCCTGAGATCATCTTCCAAATAAATTACTTGCACTGTACTTGGATTCTTGTCTTGGGGTCAGATTCAGGAGGAATCTAAAATCATGACAGCTCTTATCATTAGAGATGCCTTCTTTCTCTGAAACCACCAAAATACAACTTTGTTTGCGTAAGTCTTCTTGTAGTTAGAATCTACCCTTCTAAGACTTAAAATCCAACAGAAAAATTAAGACCAGACTACAAATAACTCTAAACAGTGACTAGCACAGTGCCTCTCATGCAGACATTATGCAATCTGTGTTTGGAAAACAAAAGTGTCAGGGGAGATCAAAAGGTTACTCCATGAATATAAAAATAGAGCAAGTACTAGTGATTGGTCACTAAAAATATTTGACAAGCTTTTGTGGTCCAACACACCCTTCCTCATGGGGATAGATCTACCTAATACACCTGTAAGTGACTCACGACACTGTCCCCTTGACGTCAGGTCTCCCCTCTCCCTCCCCAGCTAGATCCAAGAGGCATTTGCCATGACCTCACCACTGTTTTCTCTTGTTAACGTACTTGTGTAACCTTTTATATTTTCTAAATATGGAAAACATTCTACAGAGATTACGTTTTAGGCAGCTGCTTCCTGAAGACCTAGAGGTTCTCACTTTAATCTTCTTAGCACATTGTTCAGGTGGTGGTGTGGAGTGGGTGACTTCCGCGAGACTTTCTTGTAGAGGTCTAATCCAGCCGTGGGGTGTGGTTTCTTGTAACAGCCAGTTAGGAAAATCTTCCTCTCCAAACTCCTGTCATGACCCCTTCCCGAACTTTGCCTCCCGGATCTTGAGGTCTGTCTTACAGGGAAGACAAATTCTAGAATCAGTGAACTGTGAACTAGAGCCGGAGGATTATCAACAGGTAGTGGTGATACCGCATCAGATGGCTGCATGAGATTTGTGATTACAGAGCTAAGAGTGGCTGCTACCTTTGGTGCTTCCAGTAGCAGCTTTCAAAAATATCCTTCCACAGTAGAGTTTTCAAAGGGTGGCTGTGGACTATTTACACAGAAGGACTTCTGGAGCTGCTTAAAATGCAGATCTGACTGGTCCCACTAAGGCTCACTGAATCAGAATCTCCTGTGCAGGTGATTCCATTTGCAGTTTTTACAAACTCCCCAGGTGATAAGGTGACCAACTCGTCTAAGTTTTAGTATTAGAAATCCCAAGTTAAGGAAGCTCTTCAGTCCCAAGACAGTTGGCCACCCTGTGGGTGCATTTTATGCATACTGAATTTTTAGAGCTGTCTTACAGACCCCAACATGTGCCGCACAAACACAGATGTTACTTTTACTTGGCAAAAGTCTCTGAGCCTTTGAGGAGACTTTAATCCAGTGTGACATTGGGGTCAGAGCTCCCTTGGACATGGGTCTTGGTGAGAGCCTGCTGTGGTGCTGGAGTATTTGGGAGGCCCAGAGTGTTTGTTTGTTACTTTGCTTTTCCTTTCTTTTGAATCTCAGGTGCGGGTAGTTGAACTTGGTCCTGAGTTTATAGTAAATGATTTTGTTCCATGTCTACAAGGCCCCACCCTAGAGTTACATGTTATTTTTTCTCATTTTCACCCAACTCGCCATACCCAGCAGAACTTTACAATGTGATTGTTATAGACCCTTGAGTTTGTTTGTATCCTTGTAAAGCATATAGCATTGTTCCTGTAAAGTTTGCATTCTACCGCAGATTTCTTTCTAACTCTTCCCTTTTTCTGTTAAGTACTGTATTTAATGCTGTGTGGCCCTTTAATTTGTTGTTTCTTGCGGCAGTAATTCATGCCCTTGTGCAATCACCCTACCTTGACCATGAGCTGCACCTAGTGATTTACTCCTAATGAATAGAATGTGGCAAAAGTGATGGCATGTCACTTTTGAGATTAGATTACAGAAAGCCTCTGTCTTCCTCCCTTGCTCTCTCACTTGCTCGCTCTGGAGGAAGCCAGCTGAAATTTTGCAAGCTGCCCTATAGAGAGGCTAATAGCAAGGTTGGGAGAGAGGCCTCCAGCCAACAGCTCGCGAGGAATTGAGGCCCTCAGTCCAATAGCAGTGAGGCACTGAATTCTGCCAACAGCCTCGTGGGTGAGCTTGGAAGCAAATCCTCTCCTAGTCTAGTTGAGACTTGAGATGACTGTAGCTTTTGCCAACACTTGATTGCAGCGTTGTGAGAGACCCTGAGCCAAAGGACCCAGCTAAGCTATGCTGCCTCTAGGCCCATAAAGACTGTGATATAATAAATGTTTGTTGTTGTAAGATGTTGAATTTGGAGTAATTTGTTACACAGCAATAGATAACTGATATGCTTCCAATCATCACATACTCCCCATAGCATGCCTCAGCCACATTGTACTTGTCTGCTCCCTGCAGATGGACAGCTCACTGACTCCAGCTCCCACTCCTACTGCAGGCACCACCACCACAAATACCTCCAGAAAGACCCCCTTCTGGACCTGCACGAGCTGTCCTCTGGGAGGTACGTGCACAGTGGGAGGATCCAGAGACTAGGAAAGCATTTAAGAGCAATGCTCTCAATTTCTCCACTTCCCAGACTGAGAGTATTGCCACTTAGACAAGAAGATATTTTCCTCCTAAGCATTTTGTTCTAAAAGTACATAGTCTTTAAGGGGAAACAAAGAGACCACCTGATTAATAGGTATTTTAGATGTGGGGTGATGGGTTAAGGAATAGTCAGGGTGGTCTGTGGAACAACTCGAGGGTTGGTGTCCTGTCTTGAAAAGACCCTCAGGGATGTCGCTTCTTTCATTCCCCAGGCTGACTGATTCATGCTGGGCTTCAGACATGAAGGCTAGGAGTAAGAGGAGGGAAGCTTTGTTCAAAGCTGAGTGGACACCTCTATAACCATTAAAACAATATTTCTCTGTTTGGATTGAGTAAATGGCTTCAAATTCCTGGAAATGTGTGCAGAGACCCCGTGGCCATGAGAAGATCTGTCATTTTATTTTTTACAATAGGCTGAAATATATTTGGAAGTCATTGGACTGTGTCTGTCCTACATCAAAAGGCGTTTCATAACAAAACACCATCATGCCCCATTTATAGTAATAGCATGCTGTGCTCAGCTGCTGTGGGCAAATAAAATATGTTCTTGTAATATAAACAGCCTCACCTTCCCTCTAAAGACTAAAGGGTCATGAAAGATTTATTTAAATAGGGTTTTGAAATATAGAGACACATACAAATGCATGTTAAACATTCACATGTGTGTATACATATACGGATAGGGCACATACGAGAGATTGTCATACAAGGGCTCTAAACTCTAAAATCTAACATACAGTGTTGGAGGAGAAAATATTAGAGCCAGAGAGACATTAAAAATCTTTCAGCACAAGCACCTCATTTTTTTTTTTTTTTTTTTTGCTTTTTTCCCAATTTTTTTTCATTGTGGTAAAATACACATAAAATTTCTCATCTTAACTATTTTTACATGTACGGTTCAGTGGTATTACATACATTCATAATGTTGTGTAACCATCACCATAATCCATCTCTGTAACTCTTTTCCATCTTGTAAAACTGAAACTCTATCCCTGTTAAACAGCAACTCCCCATTCCCTACTAACTCTGACCCCTGGCAACCACCATTCTACTTTCTGTTGCTGTGATTTTGACTAAGTACTTTATACAAGTGGAATCTTACAGTATTTGCCTTTTTATGACTGGAATATTTAACTTAGCATAATGTCCTCAAGATTTATCCATGTTGTAGCACACCTCAGAATTTCCTTCCTTTTTAAAGCTGAAAAATATTCTTTTGTATTTATGCACCGTAATTTGCTTATCTATTCATCTAGCCACAGACACTTGGGTTGCTATTGTGAATAATGCTGCTATAAGCATGAGTGTGCAAATATCTCTTCAAGACCCCACTTTCAGTTCCTTGGGGTATATATCCAGAAGTGGAAATGCTAGATCACATGGTATTTATATTTTTAATTTTTGAGGAACTGCATACTATTTTCCATAGCATTTGTACCATTTTATGTTACCACTAACAATGCATAAGGGTTAGAATTTCTCCGTATCCTAGCCAACACTTATTATTTTCTGTTTTCTAGTATTTATTCATTTTTACAATAGGCACCCTAATGAATGTGAGGTGGCACCTCGTGGTAGTTTTGATTTGCTTTTTCCTAATGATTTGTGATGTCAAGCATCTTTTCATGTGCTTTTTGGCCATGTGTGTATCTTCTTTAGAGAAATACCTATTCAAGTCCTTTGCCCATTTTCGAATTGGGTTGTTTTTTGTTGTTGAGTTACAGAAGTGCTTAAATGTTCTAGGTATTAATCCCTTATCAGATATATGATTTGCAATATTTTCTCCCATTCTGTGGGTTGACACTTATATTGCTGATACTATCTTTGATGCATAATTTTAAAAAAATTTTCACAAAATCCAATTTGTCAATTTTTCTTTTGTTGGCCTATGCCTTTGTTGTCATATCCAAGACATCATTGCCAAATCCAGTGTCATGAAGGTTTTCCCCTATGTTTTCTTCTAATTGTTTTATAGTTTTTGGTTTTATATTTAGTTTGATTCATTTTGAGTTAACTTTTGTATATAGTGGTAGGTAGGGATTCAACTTTATTCTTTTGCATGTGGATATCTAGTTTTCCCAGCACCATTTGTTGAAAAGACAGATAGCTCATTTTACAAAGGAGGAAACTGAGGCCCGGAAGGAGAAGTGGCATGTCCAAGGCTTGTGGCCTCTGCCTCCTGGTCAGTGCTATCCCAAACACTTACAATTAACATAAATTTAAATTTAAATTATTCAGAAAAAGAAAATGAGTTATTTTCTTATCTTTCATGGGTTTGCTAATGGTGTAATTACTAACAAACAGATAATGCTCAGGCTGATAGAGCATGTGATGATTTTAATGTGCTGTCCACAGAGTCTTTGGTATTTCTTACCTCAAAATGTAGAACTTGTTTCTCCTTCCATTAAGGGTAAACTGGACTTCGTAACTTGTTCCTAAAGATTAGAATATGGCAGAAATGACAATGTGGGACTTCCGAGACTAGGTCATAAAAGGCATCACAGTTTCCTCTTTGGTCTCTTTTGATAACTCCCTTTGGGGACATCAGCTGCTGTGTCTGACTCTTCCCCTCCATGTCCTGAGGAACCAGCCTCCTGCCCATGGCCATCTGAGGGTGCCACCTTGGAAGCAGATCCCCAGCCCCAGTCAAGCCCTCGGATGACTGCAGCCCTAGCTGACACCTTGACTGACGAACTCTCAGCCAGAACTACCCCACTCGCTGCTCTCAAACTCCTGATCTACAGAAACTGAGATAATAAATGTTTATTGTTTTAGGCCATTAAGTCTTACAGTGATTTGTTATGCAACAACAGATAGTACAGAGAATTAACCAGCCTCCCTTAAATTACCACCATGAAAGTGGCTGCCTATTTTATTAGAGGATCAAACCAGGCTGCTGGAAAACATTCTTTCTCTCAGGGCCTTAGCATTTAAGACTCGACAGCAAGAAGGATCAAAGAGGGAGGCTTTGTGGCTGCCTTCTGGCTGCCTGTGTTAGGCCCACAGCCTGGTGAGCTTGGGGTACACTCCTGGTCCACCTTATATGAAACTGACATGTAGGAAGATGTATCCCTTCTCAAGGCTTGACTCTAGAGCCTTAGGGAAACATTCTAGATCAGGATCATATGAAAACAGGCATTAGACCTGGGTTCTAGTTCCAGCTCTGCCCAGCTCTGGATGTGTCAATTTGTCCAAACCTCCTTCCTTTTGTAGGTCTTAAAGTTTGGTTTCTTTAAATAGGGGAACAATCACCCATGCTTTGTCTTCTAATTTCCCCCTTAAAACAAGGAGCTGATGACACTGGCCACCATCAAATGACCAATGGACCATTCCCTCTGCTATGCTGGAATTGGCAGTCTGGTCCCTCTTCATCTCCTTTCCTTGCTTTTTTTTGGTTCTGTTTGTTCACTAAGTCTTTTCAGCTGGGGACTCAACAGTGACATTAAATGGGGAAAAAACTACCAAGAAAATGCAGTTCAGGTATAAGCTCACCTACAGAGCAATGGGAAGGCAGTGTTATTCAAGAGGATTGAACCCCGACTCAGATGCCTGGAGCTACACTGTTGTGGCTTTGCCACTCACTGGCTGTGTAATCTTGGATAAGTCATTTCACCCTTCTTGACATCAGCTCCTTCTTCTTAAGGAAAAAAATAATAATTATTATAATAGTCAATATTTAACTGTATTGTAAACACAGGATTAAGTAAGCTGTATGCATTGCCTTTGACACAACCCTGTGACATATGAATTATTATAACATAGGCAGCCTCATAAAGTCTGTATTTTACAGATGAGGAAACTAAGGCTCAGAGATAGTAAGGGTGGAGCCAGGATTCAAGCCTAAGTTCTTAACTACCATGGTCATGGTAATTCTGAATCAGTTTCAGCTTGAATTGGAGCTGTCTGGGCACTAGGATTCAGAAGAGATGCAGCATGTGTGAGGAACTGGTGGGGTCCAGGCTGCCGAGTACTTAGGTAGACAAGAAACCACAGACTGAACTTAGTGTCGAGGAAACACTGGTTTTGGAGGAAAGAGAAGATTCTATCCACTGTTGATGCTGGTCACTGCAGTTCTGTGGTGCCAGCAAGAAAGCAAAGTAGAAACAAAAAGGGCTGGGTGATGGTTATGCAGGGCATCTGCAGAACTGGGCCAGCATGTTCAGTAGTTACAGATGAGTATGCCCCATCATGGACATTGGCGACTTGGACACTGGACACTGGCAGAAACTGAATACTTTCGGCAGACATCAGTGACAGAGTCTCAGCAGTAACTGGAGTCATTACCCCAGATGAGCCAGGGCAGGAGAGGGTAAATGCACCAGACGTCATGTGGCAGCCCAGAAGACCAGTTTGCAGAGCGTGTATGAGGCACCCTCTGAGGCTACCCACAAGACACCAAGGGAGACAGAAACCCAGGAAAAGCTGGAAGAAATTTGACAGAGAGCTTACATTTCTATAGAATAGAAGTGTATTTTCTTGGAGAAATTCTGTGTTTGCTCTTAGGATCCTATTTTTATCCTCAGACTTGGGTGGTCTGAAAAATGTAGGTTACTGATGACATGGAGGGGTGCTCCTCCCCAGTGCTCTGTGAGAGTCTTTCATTTTGCCTCATGGTTCCCAGAATCACAGAATATTAAACTCTGTTGACGGAGGCACCAGGGCTGGCAAATGGCAGTGCACATCCCTTGGTGAATCTTGAAAGCATTTCTGATGCTAATTTGTTGCCCCTGGGAGTCCTGATGTTGAACTATGGTTATCTAGTTCAGTGGTCCCAGTTCTACTTAGTGAGAAAAGAGAATACTTTCTCTAACTGGCCACAGTGCTCTCCAGGGATAGACATCTGATCTGGGGCAAAAAGGCATTGTTCTCTGCTGGCTGTTAGGAGTCACAGCTTCTCTGTGGGAAGGCGGTTTGCAGCTGTCCCATCCCATTGCATTGAGGTAAGTGCCTGTAGGGAAGGGAGCTGGGGGGAGATGTGGTGAGGACCACATTCCTCCTACCAGGAAAAAGGGGCTGGCTTCTTTCTGAGAACTGCTTTCTGCTGGGAAGGGGCTGGATGAACCATCTAACCCCACCTTTTTCTTAGAAATGGAGAGATTTCCCACCAGAGGAAGGAGAGGGGAGGCAAGAATGGAAAGGGCTCAGGGCATGTCCTTCCTTTTCCCTCTCCAACCGAAAGAAAAGCTGTCTTCCATTAGGAAGGGGAAGGAGATTCAAAACATCTGGAGGGAAAAGTGCTGGTTCTGGAGGGCCCTGTGAGAGCAGGGTGAGATGCAGGGAGGACGGGAGGTGCCCAGAGGCATCTGGACAGGGTGCCCGTTTTACAGGACCTACATGGTCCTCAGCATCTTTTCCTCTTCACTCAGCCTGGGCTCTGGGTCAGGCTGAGGCCTTTGGCTGCCTCCCACTCTGGGCTAAAGGGAGCAGGAACAGCAGCCCAACCAGGGGCAGCTCAGTCAGAGCTTTCTCTTGGGGGTCAGTGAGTAATTTGCACAACAGCAAGACCACCCACTGAGGCAGTTCCAGGAGTTCACAACCTCTAGCAAGACATCTAAGCAGTTTGGTTTTGCCTGCGGAGAGCCTCCTCTCTAATCTCAAAGCAACCTGCCTTCCTCCTCTCCTTTGAAACATTCCCAGGCTCCTACCTCCTCTAAGAAGCCTTCTCAGATTGGATTACCTCTGCAGAAACTGCATATTCCTCCTCCCCAGCCAAAGACAAAATGCCAGTGCTGTGGAGTCACTGCCCTTTCCAGTTGCTGGCATGTAGGGTGGGCTGCCCACCTGCCCTCCCCACCCAGGCAGAGCTGGTGACTGAGAGACACTGGGGGTGCAGACAGAGCTGTGGCTAATTTCCTGGAAAGCTAGTTCCTATCTCAGAGACCCCAGGGTTGCCAGGAGTCACAAGGTCCCAAAGCCTGAAGTCTCCTTAAAGATGACCTGCAAGATAGGATTTACTGTTAAATACATTCCCTAAGAGATCAAGGCCCAGCAGGCTGTGATCAGGATTTCCCTGGGGGTGGGCAGGTTGGGTCTGGAAAAGGGGCAAGGAAAGGTCCTTTTGATTTGCCCAGTGACTGACAGAGCAGGGTCTGGGCACTCCAGGAATTATGCAAATGTGGGCCTGCATCTGTTTTCCATCAGCCCCTCTCATTGGAACATGGTGGTCTCTTATGAGTTTACAGTTTGTACCTAGCACCCAGAGCCCAGAGA
>RJWJ010013088.1:0-16588 GCA_004363605.1 Indri indri
TGGACTTATCAGATGGGGTGAGATGGGAGAGCCAAGGGGAGGGGGAAAAGATGGAAGGCTGATGGGCCGTAGCCATGCCGTGGAGTTGAAGTGTGTGTTTGTGTGCACACACGCATGTGCATGCTCATGCATGTGCCACCAAAGAGAGTGTGGAGAAAATACTGAGTGTGATTTTTAACCTGTTGAGTTTAAAAGTCCCGTGTGCTACCCAGATAGCAATGTAACGAGCAGCAGAAACACAGGGAGTCATTTGGCCACAGTGGGGACAGAAACAGGGGAGTTGAAGAACTGACCACCCAGGGAGAAGCCATGGGTCAAACAGGAGGGGTCGGGGTCGAGGTAGAATTCTGGAAGGCACTTGTAGGGAGTGCAGAGAAGGACACTGTGAAGCCTGGGAGGGGTCAAGAGGTGCCTGGTTTGTTGGTGAACCTGACTGGGCAGAACTTCCAACCTACCAGCATCTTTTGTGACTGGCCAGGACCCAGGCTATCCCAGGCTGTTAATATCAGTGCAGAGAAGCGTGGAATATCAGCTGAGCAAGTGACTAGAGCCATGCAAGTATATACAGCCACTAGCCAAACAACTCAATAGCATTGTCACATAATGAATGAATGAATGATTAAATGACATTATTTTTGTGGCAGAAACTTTTTAAACTTGCTAATGGTTCTGTGAAAGTTTAAACGCACCCGTTTTATAGAAGATTCTAAGAAATTATTAATAAAGTAGGATTTTTTAAAATATAAGTAGACAGTTTATTTGGGCCAAGTTTGAGGACTACAACCTGGGAACATAGATTCAGAGCAACTCAAGTTGGATTTGTCTTTTTTTTTTTAATGAAGCTATGGACACTTCGGCCTGTGTGAGATATCTTATTCTGATCAAGAATCTTTGGTTGTAAGGGCTTCTATTAATAGCTTTGAATATCCCCAAAAGTGGACGGACCATGATTGAGAACCCCTGACCCTATCCAATGCCAGAAAAGTTATAAATGTGTGCTAGTTTGTTTTTTTAAAACCAACTATAAGAGTGATTTAAAAGGTATTGCTGAACTTTCTAGTATCCAAATGAGAAACTAATTTAGGAAGTGTTCTGATGACTACTCTGAGCTTATTTTAATTTGATGTTGCCATCTGGACAAGTGATAGTATTTAATACATGAAGGTATGAACAAGTAATTCTTTACTTGCCTAAAATTCTCAAAATTTGAATCATTTAAAAAAATCAGACTTGGAAGCATTTGTATTTTACAAATTTTGATGAATTAAGTCTTCTTTTTATGAAGTAAATGGGATAAACAGACATTTTTGTTTTTACGTACATGATTTTATTTGCTAGACCAGGAATTCAAAATACAAAAATCTAAACATTTAGCTCTCTTAAATAGTTGCCTAGTTAAACTTTAATTGTTTTATAAAGGATTTGTTCCTTTATTAAAGAAATCATCACAGATTCTTTTTCCATATAGCTAACTACTCATTGCATTTAAACTATGGCTTGATTATAAGAATATGTTTAAAAAATGAATGGAGGCAGATACCTCCCCTGTGTGGTAACCAAGGGCAGTAGCAGGGGTGGGAACCTTCGAGCGTCCTGAAGTCAGCCGAGATCCCACACCGGGCAATGGTGCCAAAACCAGCATCCGTGTCTGTGCAGGAACAGCCTGGGGTGTGTCTGACCTCAGCACACCAGTGTGTGGGTCCAGTGAGGTGGTCCCTAAACAGTACTTATCATCTCACTTTTCTTGCCTGAGGTCTGAGTGCTTAGGACTTTTTGTCATGCAAAAACTTTAACTTTTTGCATAATCAAGTGTTTATACTTTTCCTTTGAATTTCTCTAATGGGTTCCTGTGCATAGAGACTAGCCTTCCCCTTCCTCAGACAAACAACTAGCTGTTGATATTTCCTTCTAATGCTTATGGTTTCAGTTTTACCAATTACTGTTTAAATTCATGTGAGGTCATTTGGTAGGTGGCTTAGAAAGTAAGAGTGAATCTTAATTCTCTTTTCCCCATAGTTTACCCCCAGGCCTGGCATCATTTGGTGAATAAACCTGCCTGACCCCAGCTCTGTAACACTTGTTATATTAGGAAGGGTAAGTCCCACTCCACTTCTGCCCCTTTCTCTTCTTTTTTTCCTCCAAATTTTCTTGGCAAATTTACCCATTAATTCTTCTAGTCAAATTTTAATCCAGGGGATTTTTTGGAATTACATTAAACCTAGAAACTAATTTGGGAAGACCCAATAGATAGTTTGGGATCCACTTCTTCCAGGAAACTATGACACTGAATTAGAGCCCGCAGGCATCGATTGTGTGTATTCAGACCACTGTGCTCACTGGTCCCTGGGCAGCCTGGTGAAGAAGGCACAAACCCAGACTGGCCGTACCTAGACCTCTGGTGTCAGGGCTGCTGGGAGGTGTGGGACCTGGGCTGCACAAAGGTTCATTTGCAGCTGGACCTGTGCAGATGTCCTTCCATGATCCCCGGCCTCAAGGGCCTTGCAGCCTAGCAGGGGACTCACACACACTGGCAGGGACAGGACAGTATGGTCCATGCTTGACTCACAGCAGACAGACGCATTTGTATTGAGTTTGAACTTGACAACCCCTAATCCAAGTTCTCTTATTTGCCTTTGCAGTGGTTTTTTTCCCCTTGGCAATTTAGGGATCCCAAAAAGACAGGGACTCCTGTCATTTTGGAAAAGGTATTTATCCCTCTTCCCTTTATTAGACAAGCACAAGGGTCGGAGGGATGGGTGGCGCGGGTTTAGGAGAGTCCTCTGGCTCTTGGCTAGACTAGGAGAAGGAAGGAGATGTCATCTTCATGGACAATAAGACCCTTCAGAAGGTTTCGAGGCTTGTGAGCAAAGGAGCCTGCAGAGGGAGGTGGGGGGAGCCAGTGAGACAGACCAGGGACAGACAGGGAGAGGGCCCCTCTCAGGTTGACGAAGGTGCTTTATCCAGGGTGGCCTCCTTAAAACTTCTTATCCCCTCCGTTGAAGTGGCAGTCAGACAGCTTCCATCCCTCCCCATGGTGGGAGCCCGTTCCTGGCCATCTGTCATGGGGCGCCCCACCCATTCTCTCTGTAGTCTGGGATTCCTGCCTTAACAGATGGTGTGTACTTGGTATGACAAACGCTTTTTTTCTGGGCACATCTCATACCCCAATTATGCCTAATATTTTTAGCTAATGTCTTCCGCTGAACAGTTTACAAGGTGATCTTAGGCCATGCATATGCTCCAAATAATACAAATAACCTCCTACCTCTTAATGTCGGCTCAGGCAACCCCTCTGTCTTAAACTGTATTTCCGGGAGACTCTGGATTAGAGGGGAGCTGTTTCAAAGGGCAGGGCTAGGAAAGGGCAGATTCAAGGTTGGTTCGCAAACCTCTTTCTATTCAAGGGCAATATGGTTACATAAGGAAGGGTCACTTAACCCTGTCCTGGGCATCAGAAAAGGATCCACAGTGGAAGGGATGTCTGAGCTCTGACGGATGGAGTAACTGGTGTTAGCTAGTGATAGGTGGGTTCCAGGCAGGAGCAGCAAGCACCAAGAATGAGAATCGAGAGGAACTCGCAGCCTTTGAGGAAGGAACATGCAGTTCACTGTGGCTCTACTTGGGGTGTGAGGCTCCCTGCTTGGGTTCTGCAGAGCATGGAGAGAGAGGGAGGATGTGGTCCAGACTCTTGAGGGCTTTCAGTCCAGGGAAGGAGGCAGGACCTGTACCTGCAGGATGAGTAGAGGACAACTTAGGACAGCGTCATATCCCAAAGAGTCAGACTGTGGCGAGATGGCAGACATCTTCCAGGGAAACATTCAAGTCCACAAACAGATGCTCAGGTCCCGTGTGGACTTGTGCCCTATCTTTTGATTTAAGTAGAATCGCAGCCTCCTTGTCTATAACAGGAGCTGTGGGTAGACTTCTGTCTTAGATCAGGTTCCCTAGAAGCAGACCTGAGGGGAGAATTCATGTGAGAATGAGTTAGGATATGTTTACAGGAAAATAGGAGAATGGGCCAAAAGGAAGGTGCAAAAGAGGAAAGTTCTGGAGACAGTGTCGGTGCCATCAGCTCAGAGGCCAGCCTACTGGAGTGGTCATACCCCGCGTCAGTCAGACTTGGCTAAGGGCTGCCCCAAGCACTTCTACCTCTCCCTGCACGCAGGCAAACCAAGCCCCATAAGCGTGAGGGCCACCCTCCCACAGAGAGACACGGTGCTGGCTGTGGAGTGACAATGTGTGTGAAATGGTGCGGCACTCCGAGGGCGTAGGGGCAGGGCAGTGTCTGCTGTAGTCTGGGATGCCTGTTCCCAGCCTGGCACGAGCAAGGCGGAGTGGACTGTTAGGAGGAATCCACCCTTCATCTCTGGCACCGTGATAGTAGGAGAGAGCAGGAGTTTCTCCTTGACCCTCTGCCAGGCACGTAACATGTGGCTTACTTACTGGCCCCTTAGTGGTTTCACTGGCCCACCGGAAACCAACTTCCCCGGCCATTCTCATTTCCCGTAATTCTGGTGCAGATTTTTATGCCTTTCCACTTTATTGGAAATACTCAATATAATCGCAAGGATGCCGAGAGCTATGTAAATATCCTTCTTGGAAATAGTTAGCTTTCTGTTCCTATTAGTGTTGACTCCAGGTTCCTTGGAGAGTAACTGGAGAGGTGTAGGGTAGAGGACACTGAGAACTTCAGGTCTGGGAGACCAAAGACCATGGAGATGTGAAGAATTTCCTCATCGTGTCAGGGCACCGCAGCACACGCCTGGCCAGTCATTTGGCCCAAGGCAGCCATTCGTCAGATCCTTACGCTAAATACACAGAAGCATCCGAGTGCCTGGGCACCTGCCCACGTGCATCCTTTCTGTGCCACAGTCATCATCACCCTGCTCCCTCTCTGGGAGGTTGCACAGGCCCTGCCAGTGAAGCCTGAGACAATCAGATGTGTAAATTACTTCAAACCAGCCAAGTGGGAGGCTTCGGAGATGAAGCATGTTCTTATCAAGGGGATTGTGATTGAACATGAAGATCCTCCCAGTATAAACCACCAGTAAGAATTTCACGCATCTGCTATTCTGAGCATGCAGCAGCTGGAAGAGTAGTTGGGACAGAGAAGCCACATGGCAGGACCCTGTGGAATCAGATGAGATTTTAAATATTATGGGTCAAGATCCCAAGAGATGTGTCACAATAAGGTCTAATTTGAACTATTGCTATACCGTAGAAATGAATCTTTCATTTTTTCATGCAGTTTGAGAATCAAGAAACCATAAAAATAATCATTGTAAGAGAAGAAATTATCAATGATAAGAACAAAAGAAAATGAATAGCACAAAAGAGAAGGGTAACGTTTTAGCTGCTATTTCCCAGTAAGCTCATTTAAACTTCTGGGTCACAGTGTATCTTTAATATTCTAAGGAATTACTTCTATTTCCCATGAAAGATGCTGTAATGAAAGTACGAAAGGCTTCGGGGAAAGCCGTGCTCAAGTCTTCTAGAGAGGAAAAAAGAGCCCCCAATAAGAATCAAGACTTCACATTTCACAAGGACTATGATGCCTTTATAAAGGAAATATCATTCCAGAAGCAGAGACAAAAATGGATCTATATAATGAAATAGTTGTTGAAGGTTGACTGAACTGAAGGAACTATATGATTAACTATATAATTAAGTATTATTTCATTTACCAAAACTGCCTTTGAGAAAAACATTTTTTAGTGAGTGCTGGGAAAATTGACCAAGATGTGATACTGTTTGACTTCAAAAATTTGTACATGGTGTCAAAGCATAGCAAAACAAGCAGAAAGCCCCCTGATTGATAGAGCATGTCCCATTTAACAGAAAATCTCGGAGAATGAATGTTTGTAAGGGGACACAGTTCCCAGCCCTCTGTCTTGAGGAGGAAATGTGAGATCTTGTTTTCCCCGGGGACTCGCTTCAGCTCAGCGGCCACCATGGTCTACAATCCACTGGCCCTGCCACCTCGGCTCCGCCCCTCCTCTGCCTCACGCCCTCCCTGCCTCCTTCCCCAGCGTGGATTCCACATTCTGCAGCTATAACTCCTCCTTCACACGTACCTTAATTCTTTCGCCTGATCCCTCTCAGGGCACCCCCCTGACCAAACCCCAACCCTGGCTGAAGCACACATCCCCGAGGCTGTGCCCACACGGGGCAGGTGGATGTGGCCAGGAAAACCACAGCTGCGTTAGGGGGCTCATGGCCATTGGTCTCAAGGAGTCCTGCTCCATTCACCCTCCTCTTCAGATCAGTCTTTGATAAACTTTTTTTGTTGTTGTTGTTTTGTTTTTGTTTTTGTTTTGTTTTTTTTTTTTGAGACAGAGTCTCACTCTCTTGCCTGGGGCGAGTGCCATGGCATCAGCCTAGCTCACAGCAACTTCAAACTCCTGGGCTCGAGCAATCCTACTGTCTCAGCCTCCCGAGTAGCTGGGACTACAGGCATGTGCCACCATGCCCGGCTAATTTTTTTCTATACATATTTTTAGCTGTCCAATTAATTTCTTTCTATTTTTGGTAGAGATGGGGTCTCGCTCTTGCTCAGGCTGGTCTTGAACTCCTGAGCTCAGGACAATCCGCCCACCTTGGCCTCCCAGAGTGCTAGGATTACAGGCGTGAGCCACCGCGCCCGGCCTGTTTTTAAAATTACATTTATGTATACAGGAGTGAAAGTAAGTTTTGGAGACTAACACTTACTACTCTGATATTTCCTTTTTTCTCCTCTCTAATCCTATCCTATTCTCATTTCATTAAAATGCTTGGCTGGCAACTTCCTAACTTGATTTCACAACCCCACTAATGGGTTTCGAAAAAAGATGCCCTGGGATATGATTTCACTCTGACTCTTCCCTTCTCAAACCTCCCACATACTCCCGCCTTCCTCACTCGTATTTCACGGAGACACTAGAATTAATCAGCAGAACTTCTGTCACTCCCCAATGCCACCAGCCGACCTGTAGCCGCAGTGCAGGCTCTGCCCCCGCTCCTGCGGTAGGTGGTAGAACAGGTGCCCTCCTCTCCACGTCATCCCCTCCGCTTCGTGCAGTACCGTAGATCTGGCGTCTCTCGTATGCAGTACGAGGATAGTGCTGCAGCGGTTGTCCCTCTCTTTGCTGGGTCACCAGTTTCTCACCCTCTCTGCTGGGTTGTCTCCATCCAGGTACAATCGTACTGTAATATCGCCCATCTTTAGAGAACCTTCTCTTGACCCTACATCTGCCTCCAACTCTGACTTCTTTTCTCAACTTCATTTTACGACGGAACTCTTCACAGGGGTGTCACTGTCCCTCCCTCCTGTTCTTTCCTTGCTCCACTCCAATCAGGATGCTGCACCCTGAACTGATCTTGTCAAGGTCACCAATGACCTCACTGTTTTCAAATCCAGTGGTTGGTATTTGATCCCCATCTCATTTGATTTTCTAGCAGCATCTGACATCACATCAAGGGTGGAGCCTTTCTGAATGCAGGGCCCTATGGGACTGCATAGGTCTCATGCCATGAAGCCAGCCTGGAGCCACTGGATCTCATGTGCCATGTCGCATGAGGCATAAGGTCCCACTGACAAGTGCGCCAAGATCCCAAGAGATAATCACAGCAGCTGAGGATACTGAGTGCTGACCACGTGCCAGACCCTCTGTCCAGGACTTCACATGTGCCAGCCTCATTTCAGAATCCTAACCAGGCTGTGAGGTGGTTACCCCATGTATCATTCCCGTGGTACACATGAAACAGTTTTATTTTCCCTCTTTTTTCCAGATTGTAGAAACTGAGGCACAAAGAGGTGAAGTAACTTGTCTATGGTCACAGAGCTTGAACGTGAAGGAGCCATAATTCAAACCAGGTCCATCAAACACCAGGGCCTACGCTCTTAGCAACTACTCTACAATATCTTCAGACTATCTCTATGTAGAAACATGTGCATTCATTTTCTAGGGCTGCCGTAAAAAAGTACCACAAACTGGGTGGCTTGAAGCAACATAATTTATTATCTCACAGTTTTGGAGGGGGGAAGCCTGAAAGCAAGGTTCTGGGAAGGATCTGTCCCAGTCTTTCTCCGGGCTCTGGCAGCCTCAAGCATTCCTTGGCTTGCACATGCATCAGTCCAGCCCTCCACATCCACGTGATGTTCTCCCTATGTCTTCATACCGCCTTCCTCTGCGCATGTCTGTGTCCAAATTTCCCTCCTCATATTGGAGTAGAGCTCATCTGATGACCTCATCTTAACTTGGCTAAATCTGCATAGACCCTATTCCCAAATAAGGTCACATTCTATGGTCCTGGGGGGTGAGAATTTGAACATATCTGTTCTTGGGGACACAATTCAACCCTTAACTGGGTGTAAAATTTATGACCGATCAGATATCCAGGAAGCGTGACCAATGCACACAGTCAGAAAATAGAGTCAGACATTCTCAGTAGTAAATAGTTATCCCATGGTCAAAGTGCCTGATGTGAATTGCCTCTGTCCTGCCTTGTTCTGCTAGGGGTGAGAATTCGGCAGGGGGGGCCTTTCACACCTTCTCAGGGTGAAAGCAGAGAGTGGGAGCCAAAGGCTTAAAGAAATGGCCAAGTGAAGTGGGTGGTCCTTGACCATTGATTTGGTGACATGTTGTCCATTAAACCTCCGTGGCCAGTTTTTCATGACCTTCTCTTGATGGTACTATTAGGTGCCAGGTTCTTAAGGTGTCAGAGCTTAATAAACTGCAACTTCTCCTTCTTGCTGGCTTAAGGTGCACTAGAGGCCAAATGACCACATTCGGGAGATGAGTAGTAGAATTTCATAATTCCAAGTAATACAGTGATTCCGATCACAATCACTATTAAAATCACATCATGGATCGTGATCATAAAAATAAAATGATAATAGAAATTATAAACCATAACAAAGATAAAAGTAATAATTTTCAATTCATATAAAACTCACCAGCGTGTCCTTGATCTGCTCCTGACCAGCAGTAGTTCCCATGACCTTGGGGATTCCTGTGTTCTAACTTTGAGTTCTGTTGCATGGAGCAGCTGCTCTTATGGGCTGTTGACCAGCTGCCACGGGCAGGGGTCACAGGCTTTTGCAGGCTCATGTCTTTTGTCTCACAGAAAATTGTTAAGGACAAAACTCAGGTCCCAGAACTCGGCTTACACGATGCATCTAAACTGAGTTCGATATCAGGTACTCTGCTTTCCCACCCAGAGCGGCAGAGCACCAGTTCACTGAAGCAGGAGAGAGAGTGTTGGGATTGCTGGACAGGACGGGATGACAGAGGCATGTAAAGAAGTCAACACAGCCCTACCCTGATTTATGTTTCCAAAGGAAGTCGGATAGATAGGAATGTGAACTGGGCACATTGTAGTTTCTTAGAGCAGCATGTGATAAAAGCGATATTTCTACAACTACAGGAGAAGTGGGAAAAATATCAAGGGTCAGAGGCTGCAGAAGATGCAAGAGGAATATTTCACTGGGAAAAGCCATGCATCGATCCCTTGTCTCCTGCCACCGTGGCACGTGAAGGAATTGAAAATGCCTGTAGAAAATCATTCACATTCTAGAAAAGGGCAGGAGGCAGTGAGACCCATCCATTCTCTCATCAGATTACAATTGTGTACCAACTACATGGTCTGGCACTGAGTGGGTGGGGCGCCCACTTTGCACTTCCCTGACTCTCCATGGCTATTGCCCTATTCCAAGCCATTGTTCCAAGCCATTGTCCCTCTCATGGAGAGGATCACAGGATTTTGCGTTACAAAGATCACCCCGACTGCTGACTATAGACAGGAGTTTAGTAGTGGAGCAAGAGGGGCGAGACCAGATGGGAGAAGACTGATCGTTCAGAGAGTGGTGCTGGGCTGTAAGGAAGAACTAGAGGCAAAATGTGGAGAATGACTTAGCAAAGCTGTGGTGAGTTTGATGTGAAGAGTGCAAGAGAGGCGTCGAGCATGGCCCATTACTGACCACCTGTGTTCATGGAGGTGCCATTGAAGGAGATGGTACATCTGGGAGGAAAAGAAGGCTTGACGATTGAGTTCCATTTTGTATATGTTAAGTCTAATGAGACTGTGGGAACCCAAGGAGGTGTGGAGGAGGCTAGCTCCAAAGATCTGGAGTTCCAAGGAGAGTTTTGGGCTACAAATATATAGGTAGCAGTTTTCAGTATACATAAAGCCAGAGGAGGATGAAATAGACTAAGAAAAGGGTATGGAGATGTTGTCTTAGGGTGAATTCATGTAGCAGGATGCTAATAAGTGCAGAATTTTATGTTGCTAAGTATGGCACCCAAAGTCTGTTGAAAACGTGGCAATTAAGGAGTTGGCTGCTGGTTCATTTCAGTTAGTTGCATATCTCCCCTAAAAACAGAGCCCCCTTTGGAGTTGGTATCTAGGACATTAGCACCTGGCTCCCTGCAGTGAGAGGGTTTCTGAGTCTGGTGGAAGTATGCCTGCCTTTTGAATTTGGGGCTGAGGACACCACTGGATGTCGGCAAGAAACTGTAGATTGAGTGCTGAGAGATGAGATCACTAGTGATCATCATGAACACTAGTATCTGTTGAGTAAATGTGTGTGTGTGTCAATCCTATGCTTGGCATGGTCCATGGGCTATCTTATTAAATACTCATGCCAATCTCGAAGTTGCTCTCTAAAACAGTGTTAGAGAACATAAGTAACTTGCTCAGTGTTAATCAGCGGTAGAACAGTGCTTGGACTCAGCTGTGTCCATTGATAGAGCCCAAATTCATAAGTGCCAAGCTCTACCATTTCTCCGGAAGTGAGCAGTCTAAGGAACATATGTATCTGTTCCATGACCCTCCGTTGTTGAGCTGAGTGTGGGACTCAGTGTTCATCCTTCCTGGGCTGTCCCAGCCTCCCGATGAACTCCAGCTGCACCTGTAGAGAAATGCCCAGGAAATCTGATTTTATAATTTCCCTCTGAAATAGAAGTATTATTGCTAACAAATAGCTTTGTGATGCTTATAGTTCATTAGAGACTTTCCCAGGCATTCTCTGGTCTCCATCCTTTGTGTGCCCTAAAGTCTATCCTTACCTTCTTTTCAGTTCATTGACAAATAAGAAAGGAGTGAGGGAGGGAGGTGGGTGTCTTTAGGGGTGGGTCCCTCCAGGAGGGAATGTTTTTGATCCTGGCAGAGTGTTGGGGCTTTTTAATGCAGGACTTTTTAAAGGGCTGTATGCTCAGGAACTGGGGACACAGGGGGAGGACCCAGGGGAGCACCTCAACATCCCAGGCAGGAGGCTATAAGCCCTGGATCCGTCTCCCTCCTCACCCCACCACCCCCCTTCTGCTTCCGGCTGACCTGCCCCACTGGGGTCTTCCCCCCAGTCCACTGAGAATGGGAGCAGAGGTCCCACTGTGGGGAGTGGAGCCGGGGCTGGGGTAACCCCCAACTCGCTTATAAAAGCAAATGGAATTTTAGAACCTCAGTTCCGCATTCTTCTCACATTTCCCCTCTGCACCAGGAGACTGAAACCCCATAGGCCAGTTCCTATGAAACTGCACCACAGGGATTTAACAGGCTTTTATAAATTGTTGATTAGACCCGATGTCCACATTGCCTAATGGTTCCAGGAAATGACCATTTAAAACTAATCCTTTAAGTAAACTGGGGCTATCTTTCCTCGGAGCAGACACATTTACCATGATTTTTCTCTAATTTTGTATAAGTCTCTGGCTGACAATAGATCTTCATTATAATAAATGGGGGATTTCCTGCTCATGTGAAATCTTTAATTTCTCTGGTTTAGTTTTCATTCCACATAAAAAATACTGTGAATAAACAAACAAAATGCCCAAGTAGAGCAAAGGCCTGCTTTGTGGCACTCCCGGTTGTGTTGTTTTTGTTTTTTTAATTTTGCTTTTTTAAAAAAGTCAAATTTAAAAAATTAAGAAAATTAATCAAAAAGTCAAATTTTACTCTTTTGGGAACAAACAAAATGTAACTGAATTTTGGGAGGCTTTGGATGTGTGATTACAATCAACACATGTTACAATCCACCATCTCACTTTTCTAGTGAGATTTTTTTGCAAATCTAAGAAAATTCTGAGAAAGACAAACAATGCTAGAAAAGCTATATATTCAATGGGAGAAAAGAAAAAGCATGCCTTTGTCTGGAGTCCAACCTGAATATATTTTCATTTGTTTCAGAAGGAAAAATAAAGTCTTCTGATAAAGAAGAGAGAGCTTTAGAAATAAGGGTATTGCCCCTGGGCATTTATAAACCATCTACATGATTCCTTGGGGTGCAGGGAAGGAAACTGAGGCCAGAGAAGCCACTTGAATTGCCTTGCTAGTGTCTGGGAGTGTGTTCCAGACCTTGACTTTTCTATGACTCCCGGAGTTCCACTTCTCCATTTCCTCACAGCCAAAAACTAGCAGTGGAGAATCTGCATCTTAACTTGAGTAGAGTTTGGACTGGGACCATCACGAAGTCAAAAGGTAGAAATGTCCATAAAAAAATTATGAGTAACTTAGAAAATAGGGCCATGTGGCTGATCCAGTGAGGATGCTAATGAGAATGTTTGAGAGGATCCATCCTCTTGGATCACCACAAAGCCATGACAAGGAGACCTAGCCATTTTCTCTGCAATTCTGGGTGAAGCTCTGACAGTCTTCTCAGTGAGAGGATCCTGGGGTATCTAATTTCTGGCTCAATTCTCATCTAAATCCACCCAGTTCTACACAACAAATGCTGTATCCTGTGTATCAGAGTGAGACCAGGCATTCAAGCCCAGATAAAGAAACCTTTATGATAATTAATAATAGTAGTTAATATTTATTGAGTGCTCGCATGTAGCAGGTGATGAGAGAAGAGCTCTTCTCTGGGCCAGGACTTGGGCTGGGCTCGCCACAGAGATCATCTCCTCTCATTCTTAAAAAAAAAAATCCTGAGTGTGGGGCATTCTTATTATCCACAGTTCATGGGTCAGTAGAACTGAACCTCAAAGGAGTATAACTAACTTGCTTAGGATCCCAAGACGAGGGATGTGGAAGCTGGGATTTGAATAAGGAATGAGGTCAATATTCCAGGATCCATGTTGCCTCCCAGGATGAAAATCTAATTCATTCTAGCTATTCTCATCATATTGTAACCAAGCAGAAAGCCTCAGTTACATGTCTCTAGACCCAGTCATTGGAAATACAAGTATTTTCATAAATGAACACTTTGAGATTTCCTAAAATAAGAACTTTGGTGGTTAGAAATCTAGCCATGCTATGGCTTTCAAAAGTATCACAGTTATTGCTTATAGAGTTAATGTGATTACTTTGGTTTTTATTGGTATCAGCATGCTGTGTGCCTCTAGGGAAAGAATACACCAAATCTTAGGTCTGCCCAAGCATAGCAAAACCAGCCTTTTTCTGGAAGTCAGAGTGTTTGCCTCTGAACAATGTTATGGCTTCTATAATACTTGAGTCATTTCCTTTCCTTTCTGCTAGCACGTCATTAACAGATAATAGCTTTTATTTCTGATTATAAAGCCAGTATCCACTCGTTGTACACAATATCAACAATTCAGAAAAACACCAAGGCAGACATCCAAAATACCAATGCCTCATTGATTCAACTCTTGGGCCAGAGTGTAATGTACTTCAGATCATGAATTGTTAATGTGAAAGATATTTCTTGAGAAATTTCATTTATCATGCAGGCAGCCTTATAACTGTAAGGCTGCATATGCCTAGAACTCAGTTAAAAGGGACACATTGAAATAGCATGGAAGCAGTCATGACCTGGGGTTGTTTGCGGAGACAGCTTCCCACAATGGTCATACATTGGTGGGGTTTGAAGCAGCAGCGCCTCCCTTCCATTCTCAGGTGAGATGTCACATCCTCTGCCATCCTCTGAGATCTGGGTGCAGTAAACTTCTCTGAAAGCAGAGCAAGCCAAGCATAAATCGGGGGTATCGCCATGAGACCTCCTGCGAGCCGGTGTGGTGTGAGTGCACAGTGCTCAAGGACCCAGCTGGTGCTGAAACGAAAGGATGGGTGGAGCAGTGGGACCGTGTGGTGACTAAAAGCACAAGGCCTCTGTTCTAACCCTGGTCACTCCACATGCTAGCTGTGGATCTCTGGGCAAACTAATTAACCTCTCTGAGCCTCAGTTCCTTCATACGAAAAATGGAGATAAGAATAGCACCTGCGGTCAAGGAGATTAAAGGAGTTATGCTTGCCCAGTACTTAAATTTGATTGGCATGGGGTATGCACTCAGCGATTGTTCTTGTGATTTTTACATGCAATGAGGTTAATAGCAGAGGTCTTGAATGGGGAGGCAGGGTCTGTGTTTATTGTAGGTCAGCGCTTCTAGTGATGGAGAGATGGAAGAGTGCTGTGGCCTGGCTGGGTGGTTGCATTTGTCAGGAGAAGCCAGCAAGTAAATCCCACACTTTACACATGAAGCTGTATGTGCAGCCGGTGTGGGGTGGGTGGCTCTTCTCTCAGGAACCCAGGCTGTTCCATCTTGGAGCATGTCACCTGGAACGTAGAGTTGACAAGGTTATTGCAGAAGGGGAGAGAGGGCTGGAGACACATGAGATGATTTTACATGCCATGTCTGGGGGTGACACATATCACTTCCACCCATGTTTCACTGGCCCAAACCCAATCACATAGACTACCCCCTCCCAACGCAGGAACATCTGGGAAGTTGAAGATGTGAGCAGATGCTCAGCGAGCAGCCGTGGCTTCTGCCACAGTGTCTGCCACGTTGTGAGTAATGACGTAGAAATTGCTTATTATTGCCAAGAGAGAGAACATTGACAATGGCTTAGAAGTGAGTGGCTTTCTGGAGGTTAAGAAAACTCCTTGTGCCCTGGCTTTTGGGATCTGTTTAGAAAAGCAGCAGTGTTGCATCACACAGGAAATGTCACATCTGCACACCCTTTACCACACTTTCAGGAGAGACGCAAAGACCTATGCAAAAAATTATACTGCTTTTTTTTTCTTCCAAGAAAAGCATTTCCAGGTATTTCTCTGTGGCCAATCTCCATTAACCCTGTGCTTGCAATTGTAATGCTCCCTGTAGCTAAGGATGCAAAACCTAAAACGTGTGTGCTGAGATCACTCTGTATCATCAGAGAAAGGTTACATTTCCCATGATAGGCTGGGTATTAAGGTAGGGTGATTTGGAATACATTTTAAAAACAGCCCTGTAAGAAAAATCTGTTTGTTTGAGGTCTTAATGCCTAGATGGCTGATGTTTCCTTATCTGGGCTTGGCACATGACCAGAATCCTAAGCCCATATCAGACAAGTAGGATGGAGAATTAAAGGAGAATAATTCACAAGATGTTTAGTGAATCATCACACCAGATTGGTCTGCCTCTCCCACTGAAACCCTTGAGGGAAGAAGGATCCAAGCCTATCTCTTCCTTGCTGTGTTCCTAGCACCTAACCCAATGTCAGGCAAGGAATAGGTATTTAAAATGTTGATTATTTAAATTTTATTATTAAATAACAAAGTTATTCAAAATAACTGTTGATTTAATTAACCAATCTCCCCTCAAATTGGAAAAAGCAGTGATTCTACCTATAAATGTTCATCTTTTTCATGTGTGTTCTAAATGCCTCCCTTGCTCTCACTTGGCATGAACCAAACTCATCGGCTTTGCGTGCCCATCTGGCCTCTTCCAAAACATACCCAGGTCGATGGGTCCCTTGTCTTCATCATTAAGGTATTTCCTACTTGGTGCACAGATTTATTTATTTCATGGCCACTCAACAGATGTGTAGTATGACCCCCTGCCTGCCTGGATGCTGGGATGGGAGGGAGACTGGTGCGCCTGCCAGCTTTGCGACAACATGTGACGGCTTCACATACGACAGCCGCTTCTACATGCAACCCCATCCAGGAATTTAAAGAGCGGCTCTGGTGGTCAGCAGTGGGTTTTCTCAAGTCCCATACGGCAGCAGTGGGAGGGAGTCTGTAGAATGCAGCTCTCCTGTCCATCCCGGTGGTCATGTTGCTCTATCAGATCATAACACAACAAACACTTCTGTTATATTACAGTCATAACCAGAAAAACCTTCTGCATTTAACAGGGTTTACATTAATGCGGTTTTCTCAAACTAAATTCCTGCTCCTCACTTATTCATTCATTCTTGAAACATTTTTGAAGTTTCCGTGTCCACAGGCCTTTGTCATGGACTGTGACAGGTCTGCCTACCACTGCCCCTTTAAATCCCAACCATGGTCACACCAGGGGTTCTCCGCATACTCCCATCGGACCTTCCCGGGAGCTTCCCTGGACCTCCAGGTCCGTGAGCATCACATCTAAGGCCTCCATTTGTTCCCACCCTGTTCAGATGGGGGACCCAGTTTGGGGCATCTTCCTCCCTCTGACCTGGGAGATTCCTGTCCAGGAAGAGGCTCTGGGAGGTCACGGAGCTGTCTTAGTCTGAGCTAAGTCAGAATCAGGCTCTGAATGAGGGTTGGAATGCAAGTAGTTGATTGAGGGGCAGGGGCGATCCCAGGAAACCCCTAGGCGAGGGGGGGAAGCGAGGCAGGCAGCAGTATGGGGGGCGTTATTAGTCATTTACCCTGTGGACAACTAGAGCTTAACCCTGTGGGACAGCT
>RJWJ010013088.1:16688-40715 GCA_004363605.1 Indri indri
AAGCGTCCTGCATAGATCAAGAGAATCACAAAAATCACGAAGCTTGCGCCAAGAGGAAGGACTTACTTAGACAATAAGGAAATTACACTTCACTATGTCAACGGTAGAGGGCGCGTTTGAATCAGGAAACCCACACGCCGTCCCTGGTCTGCATCGACTCTCACCTCAGGTCCAGGAAAGAAAGTCATTACAGAAGGAGCAGGAAGCGGCAGACGAGTGCAAGCAAAGCTGCAATCAGAAGGTTTGAGAATCAAAGCGTTTCAGCTAATGAATGTTCTCACCCCTTCTAAACACGCACGTACACACATCGCAAAACAGAAGAAAACTATAATACCGTGTTCCAAAATTAATTAAATATCCTAAGATAAGTATTTTTATATATAAGAAAAATCTCAATCTTGAATCAAAAATTCGAAAAACCGTAATTAAAATGGACAAAACTCAGGAAGATGTGAAATGAGAGTTGGCTGCGTTCTGGAGAGGAAATGAAGAAATTCATTTTGCAGATACTCGTGTTGCCAGCAAGGCCATCCTTGCAGTTGGACAGCGGGCGGACCAATAACCTGGCACCTTTTGTCTCTTGCTTTTTCCCAGCCACAGGCCTGTCCTTCCTAAGTTCCAGCCCAAGGGGAGTGAGCATTTCTTACACATAAGCACACTGAGTCGTCCAATGGGAAACATTTTGTAAGGCTGATCTTCACGATAGTTTTATTTGCCAAGTTCTCTGCTAAATGAGACTGTAGGATATACCCAAATACTTTCCCAGGGCGAATCAAGTGGAACTTGTTGAATAGATTAAACTTTCCAAAAAGAGCTTCATTGTCCTTGATAATATGTCAAAATTTCAGACATGTTTCCAAATTGTAAGGAATGACGACAATAAATTATGGTGTATTTTATAGTTGAAAAAGTAATTTCATACATTATATTTATCATTAAAGTTGTGTATTAGCCAAAGAACACATGAAATAGTTTGGTTTTTTTTTCCCCTGCCTCTGTGTGACCAGCTTGGAAATGCTTTGCCTGGGTTTATATATTTGAAAAATAAGTATGGCAATGGCTTCCTTACATGTGACATTTGCAGCGCATTGCTAACTTAAGACTGTGGGACAGACTGTATTTTTCTAAAAATGGCCACAACATTTCACCCATCCCTCATGTTCTTCCAGCCACCACCCCACTAAGAGATAAAGTCTAATCCCTTCCCCTGGAATCTGGGCGGGATCGTGTCTCACTTGTAACCAATAGAATGTGGCAGAAATAATACTGCATTACTTCTGAGGATAAGTTGGAAAGGAAAAGGTTATGCAATTTCTACGTTGTGCTCTGCTGCATTCTAGCTGGAGCACTGAGCTGCCAGACAAGCAGTTAGACCGTCTGAGGCTGCCATGCTGTGAGGAAGCCCAAACCAGCCCATGCAAAGAGACCATATGGCAAAGCCCTGAAACTACATGAAGAGAGAGATGCCCTACCATTCTCTAGCTGTTCCAGCTGCCCCCCCCCCCCCGCAACCCCTTTTGTTCCAGTTCCAGATACCACCTGGCTGCAATAACATTTGAGACTCTCAGCCAGAACTACCCAGCCAAGGCCTTCCTGCATTCTAGACCCTCAGATACAATAGCAGTAATAAAATGATTATTGTTTTAAGCTGCTGAATCTTGCAGTGATTTGTTATGCAGCAATAGTTAACTAGGGTGAATGAAGCCACAAGGAATAAGTACTATTTCTAGAGAAGCAATAATAACTATGCCTAATATCTTTTGTGGTTATTTTGTTCTGGATAATTTTTAAAGGGGAAGTTGATAAAGCAGAACATGCCTCTTTTGAGAAGAATTATGTTCCTCTCTAGATTTCACTCATAAACTGACCTTTCCAGTGGAAAAGAATTACGTTGTTTTCAGATGATTTTCTTTTCTTTTTTTTTTTTTTTTTTTTTTTTTTTTTTTTTTTTTTTGTAGTTGCAAACCTTTAAATATCTATTGCTTTTGGCAAAAAGTAAATGATGGGACAGATTGTTGGAGAGAGCCATTTACTTTGTCCCTGGTGGGATAAAGCTAAAAAGGTGCAGGAACTAAGAACATGTCTGTGGCTCAAGGGTTTTTAATGAAGCCCAACATCGGGTAGCTTCCAAGCTGGCTATTTGGTGAGCAATCAAAACCAACTTTTAGGGTATAATAAAGTGACCTCAAATGGAGGGCTCGAGCAAGGAGATTTCGTTCCTGCTAGCTAATGTTATGAAGTCGGGTGGCCTGGGTTTGAATCCTACTCCCTCACTTACTGACTGTGTCACCACTGGTAGGTAAATTGATCTCATCTCGCCTGTGTTGCCTCATCTTTTGTTACAAGGGTTATTGTGAGGATTGAATTAAATACTACACATGAATGGCTTAATACAATGTCAAGCACATAGTGAGTACTCGATAAGTGGTAGCTGCTACTGTGGTTATTATATGCTGTCTGGCTTTTAAACTCTAGACCCGGAGACCCAGATCTAGTGAGGGGAGGATAAACTGTCCAGAGATTGAATTGCTTGACTCAGGTGTATGTTTGCTGGCTACCGCGTTACTACTCTGTGCAGTACACAGGACAATTCCAGATCTACTTAACCTGTCCAAGGCGATGGTCTTTCCCAAATAGAGGAGAACAGTTCCTCAACCAACAGTATAAAGTACGTCACTCCCTTACTGAAAATCCCAAATAAATTATTAAGCTTCCATTGTAGAATTTAGCATTTAAGTTAAAAATGCCTAATCTGATCTCAGCAAACTAGGATTAAAAGGTAATCACTTTAATCTGATAAAGGGTATGTACAAGCCATATTTAATAGTGAAATACTTAATTGCTTTCGCTCTGAAGTAGGGAACAAGACAAGCATGCCCTATCACGCTTATTTACTCTCACATTGTATCGTCTATCATCCTATCACTTTTTGTTCAACATTGTCCTGGTGGTCTTACCAGAGCACTGAGGTGAGAAAAAGAAATAAAAGTTATTAAAGATCAGGCGTGGTGGCTCACGCCTGTAATCCTAGCACTCTGGGAGGCCGAGGTGGGAGGATCACTTGAGATCAGGAGTTGGAGACCAGCCTGAGCAAAAGCAAGACCCTGTCTCTACTAAAAATAGAAAAAATTTGCCAGGTGTGGTAGTGTATACCTCTAGTTCCAGCTATTCAGGAGGCTGAGGCAGGAGGATTGTCAGGAGTTTGAGGTTGTGGTGAGCTATGATGATGCCACTGCACTCCAGTCCATGCAACAGAGCAAGACCCTGTCTCGAAACACTAACAAACAAAAGACTGTGGCATCAGAACAAGGTTAGACAAATAGATCAATGGAACAGAAGAAGCACGAGTCCAGAGACAGGCTTAAAAGATATATAGTCACTTGACTTACCACAACTACAGTATAATTAAGTGAAGAGAGGAGAGTCTTTTCCACAAATGGTATTAGGTCAGTTGGATATTCATAAGGAAAAAAGTGAAACTTGATTCCTATGCCATACACAAAAACTATTTCATGATAGATCATAGGCTTAACTGTTAAAACTAAAACAATCAACCTTCTAGAAGAAAACATAAGAGAATGTCTTCATAATTTTAGGGCAGGCAAAGATTTTTTTTTTTTTTTTTTTTTTTTTTTTTAGGCAGAGTCTCACTCTGTTGCCCAGGCTAGAGTGCCATGGCATCAGCCTAGCTCATAGCAACCTCAAACTCCTGGGCTCAAGCAATCCTCCTGCCTCAGCCTCCCGAGTAGCTGGGACTATAGGCATGCACCACCATGCCTGGCTAATTTTTTATATGTGTATATATATATATATATATACATACATATTTTTTTTTTTTTTTTTAGTTGTCCAGCTAATTTCTTTCTATTTTTTTAGTAGAGACGGGGTCTTGCTCTTGCTCAGGCTGTTCTCAAACTCCTGAGCTCAAACGATCCGCCCACCTCGGCCTCCTAGAGTGCTAGGATTACAGGCGTGAGCTGCCATGCCTGGCTTAAGATTTTTTTTAAAATAGCATTGTTCACTTAAGATTTGTGCACTTTACTGTATGTTAGTTACAATTCAAGAAATATTGAATTGTATTCAATTCAAGGGACAATTGAATTGTCCCTTGTCTTTCATTATGTGACACTCTTAATTTTCTTCTTATTCCTTTTTGACTTCTCTATCTCCATTAGCTTCTTTTCTGTCATTTTGTACAATATTCTTTCTGCAGTTCGCTTATTTTCTCTTGCTACCATCTGTATTTTGGGCATCTTACCTATCTGTGGCTTCATATGCCTGCTCTCTCTAGGTGGTTCTTTATGGTACATCTGTTGCTCCAATCTGCCTCTTCCCATGGGGTCCCAGGCTGACATCCAGCTGTAGTCTAGTTCCCCATGGTGAGCTTCCATCCCCTCTGTGGCATCCCTAAGAGTTGTTGTCTGGTCTGTGCTTTAATATCTTTAATGAGAAAGAAATCACCCCCAACCCAAAATGCTAGCCAGAAATTCTTTACTTTGAGTTGCAATTTGCCGTCTAGTTTCTGTCCTTGGTTCTAGGTCCACCTCTTAGATGTTCCTGGTCAAGTCTAATCCTACTTTCACATGACAGAGGAGCCTTCCCTGCTTTTTCTTTTCTCCAAGTCAGCCATTTGAGGCTCCTTCAAACACTTTTCCCTAAATGTGGTCAGATACTTCATTTCTCTCTACTTCTGGACAGGCCCCAATTTTATCATGTTCCTGTCAAAATGCAGCACCCAGAATTAAACAGGAGGCTTGAGGATGCTCCAGCCTCTGTAGACCATTGCCTCCCTCATTGCAGACATGTTGTCTTCTCGACATAGAGCTATCCATTTGTCTCTGGTAATTCTTCAACTGCCTGTTAGGTTTCTTAATCTGGATGTCCCCGGGAGCCTCATACTCAACTTACCCAAAAATGCAGTAATCATGCACCCACTGTATGGGGGTGTATGTATCATACACCCAGCAGCTCCCCTAGCCTTACCCAGGCCTGCAGGTCGGGTTGCCTGCTTCCCCCTCGGGCAACTTGGTCCCAACCCCTATTCATCAGAGGGCAGCTGTCACGCCACTCTTCCTGCATTCTCTATTTGTGGACATAGGCGTGGGTGGAAAGGACTTTTTATCCTGATATGGAATTATCCTTTTATTCCTGTTAATTTTTCAATTAATGTACTTTTCAAGTTAGACTTAACTTATCTAAAAGTAGAATAATCATTCACCGTGCACACCAGTTCTTCCTCCCAACTTCCCTATCCTCTGGGTGGCCATATCTGACCCTTCCTCCTCATGTCTGACACTTTTGTTCCCAGTTCAAGCCCATAGTTCAGGTCTCCATGACCTACCCTAAGTGGTCCTTCCACCTCCAGCACCCACCCCTCCTCAGAGATCATCAATGGCTCCAATGGGTTCGCATTGTAAAACAGAAACCCTTCCCTTAGTCCAGGCCCCTACCTGGCCTGCCTTTCCACGTTAATCCCCAGTTTCCCCAGGGCCACTGGGATTTTAATGCTTGTACCTTGGCATGGCTGCTTTTGGCCATGTGGTTCTGTCTAAACTAAAATGCCTTTCCCTACACTCCCCCATGGAACTGTGCCCATCTTCCACATCTCTTTCAGGTGAACCCCATCTGAAAACAGGACTCTGTTGTATGTCCCTGCAGTGTCTCACTTAATCCTTGATCCAAATCAAGAAGTGGATGTTAAACTGAATAAACAAATGAATTATTAATACTTGTCCCATTTCTTTAATTGGCAAAATAGAATTAGAAATCGTTGAAAAATTATCACAAAGATATATGTATTCCCTGGAGTACTGGTCATTCCCGAAGATAAGAAGAGGTGGAATAATAAATGGTGAAAGCATTTATTTGAGAAAATGACTCAAATACGATCTTGTGGATTTTAATCTCACATATTTAAGATAGAGCCAAAGAATCTAAACTAATCTAAGTGCTAAGGTTTAGATAGTTTCAGGTCAACAAATTCTTAACTTGATTTTTGAAAGAAAACATGCCAGAGTAAAAGATGATCCGCCAGGAGAGGAGATGGGCTTCTTACCTGAGATATTATAGGATAGAAGTGAGAAACACTTCTGTCACAAAAAACATGGCTTCTGAGGGAGAAACAGAGATCATTGCTTGAGGAGAGATAAACAAGAAGTCTATTTAACCTAAAGTAAACTAAATTTTCTTCATTATACAAAAGACTTTGGAAAGGGAATAAAAAATATAACAAATTTAAATACTTATTTTTCATGGGTACTATAATTTTCTTTTTGCCAAAAATAAATTATTCCTTGGGATAAGTATTCCTAGAACTATTAACAGGAGATGTTTTATGAAGAAGTGCTAATATCCTCATACAAACATCACCTTTTGGAATGTCTTATCAGTATAACCAGGGGTCTTAATTCTGCTTGTATTGTGCCCCTTGCAGACAACAAATGGATAAGGGACAAAGAGTCTTCTAAACTTACCCGAACTGCTCATGTTTTGGAATTACCAGTAGTTATGGCCTTCATTCCTTTCGTAATTTTGAAAAGGAAATATGCATTTCCTTCTCTCCCTGCCCCCTCCAGTCTCTTCTCAGGCAGTTTTCTATGGTTGGGGGTTGGAGGGCATATGGCCAGAGTAGTTGACAAGGTCAAGTTGATAGTATGAGCCGAAAGAGAGAGGAATCACTCTTTGTAGACAGAGGACCTGCCCTGGAAAACCTCCCGAGGGGAAGCCTACCAGGGGGAATTATACTTCCAGCCAGCTTGGCTTTGCTTTTTAGATCCCACCTGTTCACAATGGTCACTCTCATCAGTTCACCCAATTCCCATTTCAACAGCAAAAATCTACATTTTTTCAAAGGTGACGAGAGAAGAACATTCAACTATGTCACATGCATTACATTAATCAAATATTGACTGAGGCCTCAAAGTGTCATTTCCCATGAAGATTTAACAAGAGCAGAACCCATCCTGGTGGCCCAAGGAAATCTCGTAGGTGCCGTGGACAGATGCATCAACCAGATCTATGACAGAAGGGCAGGGTGGGTTCACAGGAGTAAGGGGTACCTGGTGGGGGGGGACTTACAGAGCCTTGGGGAGTGGTGGCAAGAGCCCCCATAGGGGTTAGAGGTGGGGGCAGTGTGATTGACAAAGTAAAGATGAATCTGGGCTTTGCCACTGACCAGCTCATGGCATTCAGCCGGTCACCTCACCTCTTTCGGCTAAGAAGTGAGACTATAGTGCTACCCACTTTGTAGGCTGTTGTGGAGATTTGGGGAGACAAGTGCTCAGCACAATGCCTCGTGGGGAATCACATCTTAATAGATGCCAGCAATTGCCTATTATTTCTTGAGATGGATCTTAAAGGATGGGCAAGATGGTGACAGGAGGGGGCAACAGAGGGTAAGATGTTTTAGGCTAAGCAGCCACGTGTGTGTGTGTGTGTGTGTGTGTGTGTGTGTGTGTGTGTGTGTGTTTTCAGAATATAGCAAATTCACTAGCCCAGCCAAGGGGTACTGGTGACCAGCAAGGCTTTGGGGACTATTCTATAGTGCAGCTCTGTCCAATAGAAATATATTTTCCAACGTTCTTCTTGCTATTGATTCCTAGTTTTATTCCATTGTGGTAGAGAAAATACTTGCTATGATTTCAATTTTAATTTTTTGAGACTTGTTTTGTGGCCTAACATGCGGTCTATTCTTGAGAATGATCCACGGGCTGAGGAGAAGAGTGTGTATTCTGCAGCTGTTGGATGAAATGTTCTGACAATTTCAATTAGATCCGTCTGGTCTCTAGTGCAGATTAAGGCCAATGTGTCATTGTTGATTTTCTGCCTGGATGACATGTCTAACGCTGAAAGAGGGGTGTGAGGTCTCCGCCGATTGTTGTATTGGGGTCTATCTCTCTCTTGAGGTCTGATGATGTTGGCTTTATATATCTGGGTGCTCCAGTGTTGGGTGCATATATATTTAGAATTTATATCCTCTTATTGAATCGATCCCTTTGTCATTATATAATGACCTCCTTTGTCTCTTTATACAGTTTTTGTCTTGAAATCTATTTTATCTGATGGAAGTATAGCTACTCCTGCCCTTTTTTGGTTTCCATTTGCATGGAATATCTTTCTCCATTCCTTTATTTTCAGTCTGTGTGTGTCTTTATAGGTGAAGTATGTTCTTGCAGACAACATATAGTTGTTTTTTTCTCCATTCAGCCACTCTACAACTTTTGATTGGAGAGTTTAGTCCATTCATATTCAACGTTGTTATTGATAGGGAAGGACTTACTTCTGCCATGTTGTTATTCGATTTTTGGTTGTTTTGTGGTCCTCTCTTTCTTACTTTCTTCATGTCTTCCTTTGTTAAAAGTGATTTTATGTGGTAGTGTGTTTTAATTTCTTGCTTTTCATTTCTTGTGTATCTGTTACAGGTTTTTTGATTTGAGGTTACCATGAGGCTTGCAAAAACCATTTTATAACCAATTATTTTAAACATATGACAACTCTGCTTACAAACAAACAAGCAAAGAGAAATCTAACAGAAATTCTACCCTTTTAACTCCATCCCCCACCTTTTAACTTTTTTTTGCTTCCATCCGTATCTTTTTATACTATTTGTCTCTCAAAAAGTTGTTGTTATTTTTTATAGGTTTGTCTTTTAGTCTTCCTACTCAGGTACAAGTGGTTCATATACCGAAATTACAGCAATAGAGTGTTCTATATTTGTGAACTCACCATTACCAGTGAGTTGTATACTGTCAGATGATTTCTTATTGTTCATTAACATCTTTTTCTTTCAGAGTGAAGAACTCCTTTTAGCATTCTCATAGGACCGGTCTGGTGTTGATGAAATCCCTCAACTTTTGTTTGTCCGAGAATGTCTTTATTTCTCCTTCACGTTTGAAGGATATTTTTGCAGGATATAATATTCTAGGGTTAAGGTTTTTTTCTGTTCAGCACTTTGAATATGTCATGCCTCTCTCTCCTGGCCTATAAGGTTTCCACTGAGAAGTCTGCTGCCAGATGTACTGGAGATCCTTTATGTGTTATTTTTTTCTTGCTTCCCTTAGGACCTTTTCTTTATTTACGACCTTTGGAAGCTTGATCATTAAATCCTTTGAGGTAGTCTTGTTGGATTCAGTCTGTTTGGTATTCTACGACCTTCTTGTACCTAAATAGTGATATTTTTCTCTGGGTTTGGAAAGTTCTCTGTTATTATTTCCTTGAATAATCTTTCTATCCCAATCTCTTTCTCTATCTCCTCTTTAAGGCCATTAACTCCTAGATTTGCTCTTTTGAGGCTATTTTTTAGATCTCGTAGGTGGGCATAATTCTTATTTAGTCTTTGTTCTTTTTTCTCTTCTGATTGTGTATTTTCAAATAGCCTGTCTTCAAGTTTACTTTCTTTCTTCTGCTGTGGAAAGACTCTGACCCATTTCTCAGTTTGTCAATTGAATTCTTAAGCTCTAGAATTTTTGCTTGGGTTTTTTTATTATTATTTCAATCTCTTTGTTAAATTTCTCTGATAGGCTCCTGAATTCCTTCTCTGTGTTGTCTTGGAGTTGTCTTGACAGTGTCTTCCCTCATTCTCTGTGCTGGTCTGCTAGAGTTGGGGGAGGAGTGACATGGGCACTTCCTGGTGGTCACCAGCGCCAGGTCACACCTGAAGCCAGCCCAATCTCACCCAAAGCCTGTGGTGCCTGTTGCCTGGCTACCTCTGATGTTTATTCAAAGCCCAAGAGCTCTTTAGTCAGCAGGTGGTGAATCCTGCCAGGACTGGGCCCTTCCCTTCAAGGCAGCATGTTTCCTTCTGGCCCAGGGTGGGTCCAGAAATGCCATCCAGGAAGTAAGGCCTGCACTCGGGAGCCGTAGGAGTCTGCTTAGTACTTTATTTTACTGTGGCTCAGCTGGTACCCAAGTTGCAAAACAAAGTCTTCTGAGCTCTTTCCTTTCTTGTCCTCAAGTGGAAGAAGACTCCCTGAGCCTCGCTGCCTGTAGCTGGGGGAGGAGTGACACAGGCACTGGCTTGGCCACTGCTGCTGATGTCTCACTGGGTCACACGCACCCCGAGTCCACTGGCTCCGAGCCAGCACAGCCACAGGAATTGCCCAAGGACTGCAGCCCTTGTGGCCCAACTGCCTTGGGAATTTAGTCCAGGCCCCAGGCTGCTCTGTCAGCCAGTGTTGGGGCTAGCAGGAACTTGGGTTTGGGGGCGGAAGATTTCCCTCTGGCCGGGCTGGTCAAAATGCTCCCTCCGTGGGCACCGGCAGAATTCTGCCCTGTGCCGTGTTCCCCTCTGCCAGAGTGGCCCTGAGTTTCAGTGCAAAGTCCCACAGTCACGTCACTCTCCTTCCCCAGGCACACAGATTCTCCCTCCACTGGGAGCTGGCACAGCACAGCCGGGGGATGGAGGGTGGCCTAGGCTATGCAAGACTGTCCTTCTGCTTTCTTCAGTGCCTCTTGCCATGATATAATGTTAAAACCAGGTAGTATGATTGCTTACCTGATTTTTGGTTCTTCTGAAGGTTCTTGCTTACGTGGATAGTTGTTGAATTAGGTGTTCATGCGGAGGCACGATTGCTGGAGGTTTCTATTCGGCCATCTTGCTCCCTAAGATTCGGTCCGGTAGAAATATAATGTGAGTCACATATGGAATTTTAAATATTTTGTAGTCACATTTTAAAGAGTTAAGATAAATAGCAAAATTAATTTTAATAATATTTATTCAATCCAATATCCCAAAATATTTCAACATGTGATCAATATGAAAATTTATTCCTTTTTTTTTTTTTTTTTTGCATTAAGTCTTCAAGGTCTGGTGTGTATTTTATTTATTTTTTTCTTTCTTTCTTATTTTTCTTGGAGACAGAATCTTACTCTGTGGCCCAGGCTAGAGTGGTGCAATCATAGGTCACTGTAACCTTAAACTCCTGGGTTTGAGAAATTCTTCTGCTTCAGCCTTCTGAGCAGCTGGGCCTACAGGCACATTGCCACCATGCCCAGCTAATTTTTACATTTTTTTGTAGAGGTAGGGGTCTCCCTTCGTTATCCAGGCTGGTCTCAAACTCCTGGCCTCAAGTGATTCTCCCGCCTTGGCCTCCCAAAGTGCTGGGATTACGGGAGTGAGCCACCATGCCTGGCCCAGCCTGGTGTGTATTTTCTGCTTACAACACATCCCTAATCAGACTGACTACACTTCAAGAGCTGAATAGCAACACAGGGCTAGTGGCTGCTGTATTGTATAGCTCAGCCGTTGAAGGTCTTAACTCTGATAGCAGCATGGTTTTCTCTGAATGTTACTCTTTCTCTCCTCTCCCCCAGAGAGATAGATGGCAATGCCTTTATATAATACAATTAATTTAAAGTAATAAAAAGTGGTATAAAAAATAATCCTGGGCACCTTTTTTCACAGCCGGCCTAATCCTGAGATTTTCACAAGCAAAAGCTCAAAAAAATGTCGTAGATATTGGAACATACTTTACCTGTTCCGGATTATATTAGCATAGATGCTCTGGAAATCTTGCAGCAAAGAAACCTGTTTTACTTTGTGTAACTCCACATTTTCCTATTTATTAGGATTGTGGACCAATGTTGTAACACTTTCTAAGGCTGGGAATCCAGAATTTGGTAGGAAAAGCTGTGGGAAAGGCTGGAGAAGCCCAGATTTGGGTTCCCCGCGGTAGCTACTGAGGCATTGCTAGGTAAGGAACTTGAGGGAATCAGAGTGGGAGAACTCATGGCTCATAGCTCATAGCCGACACAGTCAATTCTTAGCCTGAACCAACACCAGGAGTGCTGTCCACTCATCATGACCATAACACTGGCTGTATTTGATACCTAACGGAAATCAATCAGATCGGTCACTGAATCTTTCCATCTGTGATGCTTGGGTATACAATAGTGGAATGAACCTAACCAATTTTACCTTCTTTAAGAGAAAAGCAGGGAAAATAATACACCTAAGACCACCATTAGCAATCTAGAGAGTAGTGCATCTCTGGTCACTGTACACAGAATGGAAAAGAAGGGTTGTAGTTAGAGATAGATTCTTCTAATAGCAGCATTTCAAAATGGCATCAAGCAAGACGCCTGCACATGCAAACATTCGAAAATGTTTAATGACACACAGTGATGGTGAACAACATGCATATGAACTTTTTAGATGACTTTATCAACATATGTGGAAAAACAAGCAACTCCTTGAGTTTCCAGAGTAACTACTGCTGGATTAAAAGTTAAACTGAGTTAGTATTTTGTTGTCTTCAACCTGCTTTTGCCTCGAGGGTTTTAAACTACAAATGTCTTTTTTTTTCCAGCATATTATGGGAGTACGGGTGTTTAGGTTACTTATGTTGTTCTTACCCTCCCTCCCCCCATACAAATGTCTTTATAAGGACTTCAGAGCTTCTGATAAGAATAGTCACTCGGTATTTCCCACAGTGCCTTGCACTTAATAGATGCTTAATCAACATTTTGTTTAATTAATGAGTAGTTCTGAGCAACGCAATCCCCCTTCATAAATGTGGCTTTCCTCCATAGAGAAATTAAGTTGAAACTTGAGATAATTTAAAATTCTCAAGGTTAGAAACACTTTCATAGTCTTTAGAGAAATTCTAGTTTGTTGAGAAACCAATGTAAGTTTGAAATGAATTTGCATTTCTCTTAGGAACACAACCCTGTTAAAATTCAATAAGCCTTTTATTCCTTCCTTTCTTTCTTTCTTTCTTTCTTTTTTTCAATAAGCCTTTTAAAACAGACGCCCTTTGCCAAGGAAATGCTCCGGTGTACACGTGCCATGACGCTGACACAGGAAGGTCAACACAGTATCCCGAGTTGTTCTGCTGCTTAACCCTGACTCGGGGAGAAGCCTCAGTCAGTCTGTTTTTCTTCTTAATATGCAGTTATATTTGTCTTATATAAAAGCATTCTTTTTAAGTGGCTAGTATTTTAAGTTTCTGTATGTAAGATTTTGTAACATATGTCATGTCATATATATTCAGTGTAAGTTCAGTTTTGTGTCTTTTTCTTAAGATTATTTGGGTTCGACTATTTATTGTATTTTTCGAGGTCAAGACCCCCTTGGAAATTGACTAATAGTATTTGCCTGGTGAGTTTTTTTTCCCTTGGGTCCTCAAAAAACTAAGTTTCAAACGCTGCTGCTATTGCAGTAACATTAATGAAAATTGGATATTGTTACCACCTCCTGTTCCCCTTTAGTTTGCCCATGTGAGAAGGGCATCAGACACCTAAAACAATATAGGCTGATGTTAAAAGAGGGTGAGTCTAGGCTGGAAAGCAAGTGATAACTATTGAGATAATACTAATAACAGCAAACGCCCTTCTCTATAAAGCTAAATGTGCTTTTTATCAGCCTCCCTCGAGTGCTATTGTGTTGAATCCAAGGGGGAAATATAAGCCAGAATGCTACAACTCAGCCAACAAGCATTAATGCACATACCTACTGCATGCTTCATACAGTGTGATGCACCATGCCCTGTGGGCAAAGGGAGAATTAAGACCATTGCCTCCGAACAACACACACCAAAACATCATTAAGCTCTGAGAGCTTTGTGTTTAAGGATCCACAAAGTAATCATTTAAGGATCTTTCAAATGAACAAAATGCTGATTGAGAATATAGACATGAAATAATAGTTAGTGGGCAAAGCATAATAAACACAGGCATGGATGCATACAAGAGGGAATGTATGTATGAGTTTGACCTTTTCTGTTTTGTAAAATGAAGGATTTGGCCTATCACAAAGATTTTCAAGCCAGGGCATGGTGGCTCATGCCTGTAATCCTAACACTTTGGGAAACTGAAGCAAGAGGATTGCTTGAAGCCAGGAGTTCAAGACCAGCTTGAGCAAAAGCAAGACCTTGTCTCTACAAAAAACAGAAAAATTGGCCAGGAATAGTGGTGTGCGCCTGTAGTTCCAGCTACTCAGGAGGCTGAGGCAGGAGGATCGCTTGAGCCCAGGAGTTTGAGGTTGCCGTGAGCTATGATGATGCCACTGCACTCTAGCCAGGGCAACAGAGCAAGACTCTGTCTCTAAATAAATAAATATTTTCAAAATGAGCACCTAGAGGTATGGACTTATTCTCAGGGCTTCACAATATCGTCTTTGGAATTTATGTTTTTATATCAAAGATAAAAATTTGGAAATAATCAAATTATATTCTGGGTTATCAAGAGCAGTGTTTTTCAAACTGTGGATCATGATTCCCTAGAGGCTTGTGACCTACTAAAGGGTGAAATTGGGCACATACAGAATTGTTTTAAATAAAAGTGAAGAGAACAGAAAATATCAGAGTGTATAGCTGGTAGTAAGAGCTAAGTACAATATCATTTTATACAATGTTTGTTTCTGTTTTATACATATGTGCATGGGTATGAATCATGATGTAAAATGTATTTATTATGGTGCACAGAAGTCAAACAAGCTTGAAAGCCATTAGTCAATAGATGACTGGTTCTCAACCTTCACTGCACATTGGAATCACCTACAGAGCTTGGAAAATAGGGCTGCGTGGGTCCCACCCCCTTAAATCCTGCTGTAATTCATTTGGGATGTACCCTGGGTTTGCAGCTATCTTAAAGCTTCTCAGGGGTGTAGCCAGGACTGAGAACCCCTAAAGAGTTGAGCCTTGTGACCAAGTTCTGCCAAGTATTATAATTTCAGTGCCTGCTTCTGGGCTTGAGTCTATTTAATTTGCCTCTGGATCAAGTTGTTCCATAAACTGGAATTGTTGCTGGGTTTGAAGAAGGGGCAGAGGAGGCTTAACACGCACGTAATGTTTTTGCCCGAGGTGAAGGTCACATGCAGTCTAGTGAGGGTGAATGAAAGAAAGCTTCGCAGTAGTTCAGGTAGAGAAATGTAGTGGGAGGATTCAGAGAGAGAGAGTGGAGGAGCTTGGAATAACTGGAATTGTGTGAGCAATTCCACCTGCCCTTCCACTCAGTGAGTGAACGTCCAAACTCAGAACGCTGTGGGCACTGAAGTTTGCTGTTTCTGCGGGCGTCTCCATATACAGGGCCTCTGTGAGCCTCTCCACACAGTTGATTCGCTTTAAGGGGAATTTTTTATTTATTCTCTTATGGGAGCCCTTCCTGTCACAGACGATGCAACTCCACCATATTCATGGTGCAAGAGTGACTTAGTTTCTGCAAAACATCATCCATTGCATTAACTGAGTTACTTTTTTTTTTTTTTTTTTGAGACAGAGTCTCACTCTGTTGCCCGGGCTAGAGTGCCGTGGTGTCAGCCTAGCTCACAGCAACCTCAAACTCCTGGGCTCAAGCAATCCTTCTGCCTCAGCCTCCCGAGTAGCTGGGACTACAGGTATGCACTACCATGCTGGCTAATTTTTTCTATATGTTTTTAGTTGTCCAGCTAATTTCTTTCCATTTTTTTTTTTTTTTTTTTTTAGTAGAGATGGGGGTCTCACTCTTGCTCAGGCTGGTCTCAAACTCCTGACCTCAAGCAATCCTCCCACCTCAGTCTCCCAGAGTGCTAGGATTACAAGTGTGAGCCACCGCACCCAGCCAAACTGAGTTACTTTTAATCACATTAGTTTACATTCATGTTCTTATGCAATTTCTAATTGTGCTTGGTTTTATAACTGTATAAGAGCAAGGACATAGGTCATTTATACTTAGTTATATTATTTGTACATATTTATTGAATATTATCATATAAACAACGCAGCATAAGAAGCACTAGAATTTCTGTCCCTTAAAAGGATAACCTTAGTTTACTCATTGGCTCCCTTTGCCCTGTGTGGTTTGTGCTGCTCACCCTGAACGCAGTGGGACTTTAAATGAAATCCAACGTCTTATGTATCTATTAGTAAATATTAGAAGAAATTGCAAAGTGATGTAAATGGAGCTTAAAGTTTATTGGGATTATTTTTCAGTAGTCCTGTCTGTATGTGAAGTAAGAGTTCAGAGAAAAATCTGGATTAAGAAGGAAAGTGGGATTTAAATGATTCCTGAAAAGGGGTGATGATGATGATGGTAGTGGTTAATAGCACTGAGCATTTACTGTGTAACCTGCAATGGGCCAACGATTTCCGTGGATTATTTTACTTGATCTTTAGAACAACCCTTGGAGACAGGTGGTATTATAATTGTCCCATTTTAGACACCAGCAACCCAAGTTAGGTAGTTTGCCTGAGTGATTCGGCTGGGACTCAAGCCCAAATATGTCCAGGCCTGAGAGCTGAATCTTCTCAAGTATAAGAAGAAGGACAGGGAGGATATTCCAGGCCAGAAACCTAACTTGGATCCAGCCATGAAGGAAGGGATATGTGTGTGTGTGTGTGTGTGTGTGTGTGTGTGTGTGTGTGTGTGTGTCTGTGTGGAAGGGTTCCAGGGGAGTTGCTGATGGAAAATCAGATGCCAGTTATAGAGCCTGACAGAGGAGTTGACACCATTAAATATTATGAAAACGTTGGGAAAAAAAGAACAAGATAATCTCCTTATACTGATGTAGGGAGTTCAGTGGGACATCCTGAGGATGGAACAAGCAAGGAGAATGAAGCACATGATAAACATTTATTTAGAAAAGAAACTTATACTCATGTGTGTGTGTGTGTGTGTGTGTGTATAATTGAATATTCAAATTCACAGAAGCAATCTGGAAAGATATAATCCAAATTATAACGATGCCCACCTCTGCTGAGGATATAGGTGTTAGTGGGGATGGTCAAAGGGAACTTGAGCTTTGACCTAACATTTGCCTTTTGTTTTCTTTGTTTGTGAGCAAGATGACTGCATTCATGTACTTAGGTAATTTTGGAAAACACGGGGTGTTGAAATAAACAGTTAAAATGAAATAAGGAATACTATGAGAGTTTCATATTCAGGTTAGGCCCATCTCCTGAATCCTAGACGGGGAGATTGCAGGATCCTCTTTGTAGGAGCTGACATGATACAAGCGATAAGGGGAAAATGAATTGTCACTTGACTGATAGAGAAGACAGGATGGTTGTTGATTAGACCATTTGGAGTTCTATCTGAGCATCGGCACAGGGATTCAGGAGTGCATTCTGGTAAAGGAAGCCCCCTCCTCAGTTTCTTGGTCCAGAGGTAGAGATGGGGTCAGAATGGGAAGGAGAAGCCATCACTGTGTTCTCATTTATCAACGTGTCATCCCAGCGCCAGGCTGGGAAGCAGGTCCTCTGTGTGATTGTTCATGGTGTTTTAAAAATGCATGCGAAACCCTAAACAGTCAATTCTGTGTGTTGCAGATGGAGACAAGAGACCCAGACTTCTGAACTTCTACCAGAAAAGATAAAATGTGCAAGCCCTGCAGAATGCTGGGGAGGCTGGACTGAGCTGGAGTGAGAGAAGAGAAGAGATGCTGGCTTGAAGGGGTACGTAGCAATGAGATTATAAAACCCAGTGTGCACCAACCCCAGGGTTTTTTATTTCATTTCCAGGCTTGTCAACATGATTGGGGCTATTTTATGCCATACGGTATGTGGCCGTGGAAGTGAGTTTCCTCTGACAGGGTGTCAGGGAGGATGTTTTCCTGTTCCCAGATGTCCGAGGGATTCTGGTCATGACACAGTAGCAGCAGGGCCACACCAAGATGAGGACAGTTTAGGAGCCCCAGGAGCATAAAGTCTAACCACTCATAATTACGGAGCACCAGCCATGGGCCAGGCAGGCTTTAAGCACTTTAATAGGTTAATTCATTAACTTCTCACAATGACATCATGAAGCGGACACTGCCATTGCTCCCATCTTAGAGAGGATGCCACCAGGGAGCACAAAGAACCTGGTTGGCTACTGAGAAAGGACATGGCCTTTACCAGCAGTAACTATTTTACTCCTCTTCTTTTTTCCCTCCTTGCCCCACTTCTCATTGATCTTTTTCAGAGAATTAAACATCTCCACAATGAAAAGAAATTAGCATCAAGGGGACATCAGTATAGGTCACTGTGGCAGATCGTATTTTCCAAAAATGGCTACAGAAGTATTACTGCTCTTCTAGAATCTTGCTACTCCCGCTTCAGTTGAGGCGATCTATTTTCCCTGCCCTTGAATCTGGGCAGGATTCAGTGACTGCCTTGACAGAGAGAATGTGGCAGAAGTGACACTGAGTGATGTCAAAACCTACATCAGCAAAGGCAACGTGGCCTCCACCTGGTTCTCTGAATCCTTTGGGAGGCACACCCTTGAGACCCAGCCACCATGTTTCAAGGAAGCCCAGGCCTCCCAGAGAGGCTGTATGTAGGCACTTAAGCTGACAGTCCCACTGACATGTGACTTTAGAAGGCTGGCACCAGCCCCTAGCCTCTGACCTGCCTCCATTCATGCCGAGGGGAGCAGAGACAAGCTGTCCCTGATGAGCCATCCCTGCTGAGCCCTGCCCCTACGGCAGATTCATGAGCAAAATAAGCATTGTTGTCATTTTGAGCTGTCTCATTTAAACCCATAGCAACACCATTTAAGGTAGGTATCATTACCCTCGTTTATAAGTAAGAAAACTGAGTCCAAGTGAGATGAAAATGACTCACCCAAGGCCACACAACTGGTGTGTGTGTTGCCTGGATTTAAACCCAGGGCTGCCTGATTTCAAGCTTATAAGGTTCACCTGTGCCCCTGCTACATGTTCCTTTTCGGCTAGGAGTTGGGGCCTTAGCTGCCGCTCAGACACAACTGCTGTCAGAAAGCAAGCTCTTGAGGAGTAAAAGGTCAAGAAAGCAACATTTTTGAGACCTTTGCACAATATGTTGCAACTCTATTTCCTTAATTTGGACCCTGATTAAATGGCTCCTGTCCAGGCTTAAATGTGGAGTTCTCTCAGGAAGCTATCTTCCCTCCACGACCTTAGATCCTGTGGTTTCTGCTCATGATACATAATATGTTTTTTCCTATCACATAAACTAACAGTCATTGCGTGATTATATGATCAATGTTTCTATATCTTGCTTGACTTCATAAAGGCCGGGGATTGGTCTGTCTCTCATATTCCTCACCTCATTTCTTGTAGCAAAGACTCTGACCCAGACAATGACTAAATGCATGTTAAAGAAACAGCAAAGAGCATTAAATGTGAATTTTCTTGATAATGAGGATGATAGGGTGAGCAAGTGCATAGTTTCACATATACACACTGAAGCCTTATTATGTGTTGAAGGTTTATCTTTTGAGGCCAAAGATTTCTTTCTCACTTCCTCTGTCCTTCCTGTTGGATAAAACATCTTTGTGTTTGACTTTTATAAATAAATAACTTCACTAAAGTGCAACCATAAACTAAACAATAACAGGAATTTCCACAGGGCTCTGAGCCACTATATTATATTCGGTTGTTATCCAAGTGGAAAATTATTTCCAAGGGGGGAAAAGGGAGTTGGAGAACCGACATTGGTATGAGTGTTGAATAATGAAATACGTAACTTCTGCATTCCTTTTGGTCAGCCTTTGCTCAGGGGAATTGTGGCCCTTGTCTATTTACTCATATTTAGGTGTGTGTGAGTGCATGCCACTGCAGCTACTTGAGAACCGTGAACAACTCTCATTTTTACATTGTTCAGAACATCCAATACTCCACTCTGCACTTAGAAGCAATAGAGTCCAATATAATGGAGGTGGCAGCAGGACCAGAACATGAGGATGTTTTTAAATTGAAGGATGGATAAAGGCATGCAAAATGTTAGATAAGTTTAATTCTTTAATTGTATTTTTATTGCCTAGTCTATCAGTTAACTTTTGCTACCTAATAAACTGCCTCAAAACTTAGTAGCTTAAAATAATAGCCATGTATTATTAATAGTTCACGATTCTGCGGGTTGGTAAGTTGGGCTAGACATAGTTGGTCCAGCTGGGCTAGCTGGGCTGCCTCGAGCATCCTCGATCAGCTGGCAGCTTGGCCAGGAGCTGACTGGTGGAGGATAGCCTTGACTTGGGAGGGCTCATCTGTGATCTGCATGCCTCTCATCCTACAGAGGTTTAGACTGAGCTCATTCACTCAGAAGCCAGGCTCCAGGGGAGTAAGCACTCAAGGCTTCCTGAGGATTGGCCTTGAAAATGACATGGCATGACTTCTGCCATATTCTATTGGCCAAAGCAAGTCACAGGCCAGTTCAGATTCCAGAGATCAGAAATAGACTCCAGCCCCTGATGGGAGGAGCTGCTGAGGCACCTTGCAAGTGGCAGGGGTTCAGAGAGGGTGGAGGGCTGTGGTCATCTTTGCAACTTACAACCCCATGTAAAATGCAAATATTTCACCACCAAGGGAATGAATGGCATTACAAAAGAAAGGAAATCATTTGCATGGTTTGTGACTTATGAGAAAAACTGAATGGGTTTAAGAGACGGGGGTGGGCAAAGCACAGAGTTGACAGCTGGTAGTAAAGAGAAAAAGTATTTTTCTCTGCTGTTTCCTCCCATTGTTGACCGCGGGTGCGAGCGACGAGGGCTTGGCAGGCAGATTGGAGGTAAGGAGTAAAGCAGCCACTTTCGTGTCTAACTCAGTAGAAAGAGACCTCTGTGGAATGTGACAGACCTGGAGTGGTGTTAGTTCTACCTCCTTCCTGTCACCGAAGCTCCAAGTTCCATACAGTTTAACTGATGGGTCATGTTTGTTAGAAGAGTGCGGGGACCACCAAAGAGGGAGGGGAAGGGCCAAATGGTCTGTCTCCAGTATCGTTTTTCCCCATGGATTTGAGGAAGGCTTCAACTTATGAACACCTAGCCTCGTAATACTGCCACCATGTCTATTGTTGCATGTAATCGTCACCACAGCCCTATAAGGGTGGAGTTATTATTATTCTTATTTCACAGATGGGGAAACTGAGCCCTAAGAGGCTAAGCAGCTTGCCCTAGATCACACAGTTAGGTGGTGACAAAGGTGGAATTTGAATCTGGGCTGTGTGGTGTCACGGGGCCCTGTGCTCTCACCCTGCACTAAGATGGTCTTCCTGCCAGGCAGAAGTGGCTGCCCACACCAGGGGTAATCAGGGTCCTGGGGTTTGATCTCCCTCCCTCTTCCCCTTGCCACAGTGTGATTGACGGCTGGGGATGGGAGGGGCGTTACAGAAAGGTGGGCTAGTGGGATGACATTGCTGGAGGGAAACTCACTGGCAAGCAATAAGTGGACTACCTCTGGGTAGTCCTCGACCTTTACCTGGGTAATTAGGGATGGGTGATTTTTAATGCCAACTGGGCAATCCCTTTTCTTCCCTTGGCTGAGTCCTGAGGGCTAGGTTTGAGCACCCTATTTCATGGCACTGGCAAGCCGTAGTCGTCTGTCCACCAGGGTGAAGTCCTTGAGCCATCCTGAGCCTAGTTTGGAATAATTCCTCACTCGGGCACAGTCCTCTGGAAATGCTGCCTGTGCCTTAGCTCTGCACACCAAAGAGTGCAGCCTGGCCAGCGTCGTCTCCCACTGGACACCCCTCTTTTATCTTCTCTGGCTGTCGGGCTTCTCCTCCCCTTGATGCAATAGAATTTCACTAACCAAATAAAATTCATGGAGGGTGCTTTGTTTTCTCTGTTGTTCTCCCTGCTCCCTGTTCAGGAAAAGGCTCGTGCTGCCATCCCCTGGCTGAGAATTTTAAAGTGGTTTAATGAAGATGGAATTTATTCCTTTTCTCTTCATTCTCTTTTCTCTCCTTACTTTCCTCAATTCTACCCCATTCTTTCCAACACTGGCACCTGCAGCCTGGAAGCCTGATGGTAATGAGGATAAGCAAGTCTTGCTTGAAAATAAATGGCATTTACCAAAAGCCTGCTGTGACTCAGGTCCTGTTCTAAGCACGTTACGTGTTACTTCCTCACATGAGGTTGGCAGGCACTATTCTTGTCCCCATTTTATAGATGATGAAACTGAGGCACCGAGAGGTGAAGTCTTCTGTGTGTCGTGACATCTGGCACATTCAAGTGCTCAATGTGTGTTAGTTATTATTTGTAAAAACAAAGCTGTGTCTTAGTTTGGGTCTAGAGCTGGGGTGCAAGTGTTTCCATGGGCGGTGCTGCCCAGAAGCACACTGAAGGAGTGGAGAGTGGGATCAGGAGGGCGAGGAGGCCGTACACTCTGTGACCACAAGCAGGCTGCCACTGTGGGCTCAGTTCCCCTGGGACCCATGACAGACTGTGTAGGATACATCTTGGAATTGGGCCACTAAGGGACACAAATGTTGAGGTGTTTGTAGGAGAATTTATGGGGACCATTTTAAAGCAATTATGAACATCATGATTATATCCTTTATGTTGCCACCCATTTGTGCAAGGAAGTGGGAAAACCTAGTATGCATTACTCCCCTTGGCTTCCTGCATTTCCCCTTTGCTCCTGGTATCAGCTCTTACACGTGCAACAAACCACCCCTAAACTCTGTGGGAAAGTTGATAAAAAGCATCTATTTAGCTCATGCAACTAAAGGTTGGCTGGGGTCTGGCTGATCTTGGTGGGGCTCAGCTGGGCAACTGCTTCCTGCATAGGTCCAGCTAGGCCTGACTTCTTGCTGAGGTTTGGACCAGCAACATTCTAAGTCCAGGTGGGCGGTAGCTGCTTGAGGGAAGTTCTTCTCATGACAAGGGCAAAGGCGTGGGAGTACAAGAGGAAACTTGAGGCCACTTAAAGCCGTGGGTTGGAACTGACACACTGACATTTCTATGTTATTCTATTGGCCAAAGCAGGTCACATGGCCAAACTTAAATCAATGGGCAGAGAAATATAATCGGCCTTTACTGGAGGAGTTTCTACTGTTGGCCTTGGCTTAAGACCACACTTCCTCTGCCTTCTACCAAATTAGGCAAATATAATGCAAAATGTAAAAGCCTTTACCAGCGGCAGTCTTAGTTATCACTTTGGGCAAGAATCCCAAATCCTTTATGATATTCTAATTAGTTATTAATGAGAGATGAAATGATGTTATTAATAGAAGCTGTACACCCTTAGGTTCCAGGAACCTCTTTGTTCTCTCAGACCTTAGCCAGGAGGCGTTACCTTATCTTATATGTTGGCCTTGTTCACCTTAGACTCAGAAATGTGTGGAGTTGGTGAGCTTGTTCCTCCCATGATAACAAACCTGTTACCCACCCTCAGTAGCTGCCCAAAATGGTTAGACTTGGAATCAGCACCTATCAGTTGCTCCAGCTCTTCAGAATGAAATAAGAGCAGCAAGTAGAATGAATAAATTGTCAAGTAAATTGTGTATGTTTGCCTACATTTTAGGAGAAGGTTTGAATTCTGTGAAAGTGTCATTTCTTTGCTTCTCTGAATACCTTGGCTCGCTCATCTGGCATGGATGCAATTTAGCTGGAAGGAGAAGAGGCAGAGCTTTTATGTTGGTTGGAATTTGCAGCCATAAATTTACAGGACTTTTTCCAAGTTAGCATGGAAAAGACTTGCCGTTTTATGCTTTTCGTGAGTTATAAGTCATAAAACATATGCCTAGGAGTGGCATCACTGTTGGATTCTTGGCTATGTATGGAAGGTCTGCGGAAGAAACCTAAGCCTGGAATGATTAAATGTCTCCCCAAACACTCGTAAGTTATTTATACTGTGCGCATTGGCCAAGCAAGCAAGTGAACACAGACCTTGATATGTCTTAACAATGGCACCTTCTTTGGCTCAACAGAGCATACTAATTAAACTGTTAATGAAATCATGTGCCTTATTAAAGCCATTAAAATGCCCACATTCTTATTGGCTGGTTCCTATCTGTAGAAATGCACAAGAATTAAGTGGAAAGTACCGGATGTGTAAGCCAATTAATAAGTGTCACTTCTTGGTGATGGCTTATTTCAGGGTCCCCCAAAAGAAGACCCTGAGATAAGGATTTAGATGCAACTAATTTACTTGGTGGGTGATTCCAGGAAGGATCGGGGGGCATAGAGAAATGGGACAGGGAGGGAAAGTATAGTAACTAGTGTTAATGAGCAGATTACCACTGTGGGCACCAGGGGGTTAATTCGTGCCAGGACCTCTGGAAGGTGGTAGAGACTGCACCTCTGAGTTGTTTCACCCAGGGAGGGAAAGAACTGGGGTATTTATCCACAACTTTCACCCATTACTGGGACAGT
>RJWJ010013089.1:0-40604 GCA_004363605.1 Indri indri
TGGTCATTACATTGCTTTATAGCAATACCTTAAGGTTTCACCAGTTTTTCCAAATATATTTCACTTAGAATTTATGTCAATGAAGTCAAAGGTCGTGATTTGTAGCTATTAATCTTTCCTCCGTGGAAAAACAATCCAACTATGTTTAGCTGGGAGAGCAACTTCAAGCTGTTGACTGTACAATTCTGAAGTTTAGAATACTGCAGTTTGTGTAACCAATCTCTCTTATTTAAATTCCAATGACAGATCTTTTCATTTTGTTTACCACCAAATAACAATGCAAACATGTCATGGTGCAGCCTTAGACGTGCTGTGTGGTCATTTGGAAGGGGCATTGGCTAAATTGATTTTTTGGTCTAAGTCTCTTAAAACTTATTAAAAGCATTTTATTGTTATGTGCAGCTATTAGAGAACAAAAATAAGCTTTTTATTTACATAAGGATGAGAGTAAGTCACTCTGTCTTCTTGATTATTGGTTGTTTGGTTAATCAGAAAAGCTGTGTTATTATAGTATTTTTGTAGACAGCAGTTTAAGAGAAAAACTGCAAATGGTGTGATGGTGAAATGTTTTACTGGAAATTGAAATTCCAATTTTATAATTAGACAAGTATTTTATGTGTTTGTCATATTAGAATAATCAGGTTTCTCTTGCAGATTCGAGTGTGAACTTTTAACAAAAGTATACTCATGATATATTCTGGTAACACAAATGTTATTACAAAAGCACTGTAGGGTTTTGGACTTTTCTAAATAATTATGAGTAAATGATCATTTTATAATGAAATCATCCTCAGCTTGTGACTCTCAACTGATTTTTTCCATCTGGTGTTTGTCATGTAAAGATGTCCAGTCAGCAGGTTTAAGCAGCTTGAAAAATACCCACCAAACTTCTGTATTTACAGAGGCTCTTCCTTCAAAATGTCATTTCTGGATTCCTCTCTCTCCCTCTCTCTCCTCTCTCTCATGCTTTCTGTCACACACACACACACACGCGCGCACACACACACTCATTTTCTTCTTAGAAAGGCATAAAAAGCATTTTGTTTTTTATTTTTGATTCTCCTAAAAAAGCTAAATTGGTGTCATTGTCTATCCATTTCTTATTTATCCTACCCAGAAAATATTAAAAAACAAGTTAAACAGAGTTGTTCCTTGGGTAACATTGAGATCTGCAAAAAAAAAAAATAGAAGAAATTAAACTATAAGACCTTTCTTTGTTAATGCCAATGTCTAAATTATCCTTTGATAATAATACTTTTTTGGAAAAAATAAAAGTTCAAAAATGTGTCGTCAGAAGTTTCACCATGTCGGGTATATTCAGTTGCTGAGCCTCTTTGTCCTCAGATGTGTCCGCCCTGCCCCTTGCCCTGCTTTGTGTTGTTTGCTGCCAGTCTCCCACACGAGGAGTTTCTCAGGTTCGTTGCCCGTGGGTAGGTTTTGCTAGTGGGAGGTAATGCTGAGAGGTTGGAGGGCAGGAGAGGGGAAAGCAGAATGATTTCACTTCTCTGCCTGTCAGCAATAGATCCAGGAGTGGCGCCATTTTTTGTGTGGCTCGGTTTCTACTGGAGGAGCTCAACATGGTTGCAACCTCTTCCTCATGAATGTGGCCTTGGGCTCCATTCACCTACCTGGTCCGTTGTCCCTTAAGTGTAGGAATGACAGTCACTTTCTGTCGTTGCTAATCTCTGGGTTGCCTCACTGCACCTTGGTTGCCTTTGCAACCTCTTCCAAATCTTGGTGTAACCAATTATCTGTCTTAATTCCCTTTGTTTTAGATACTCAGAATGGTTTGTGCTTTTTTTGGTTGCATCCTGACAGATACAGGAGTACATTGGTTAAATTTCCAGATGATGTGAAAGAAAGGCAAGAGGAGAAAGTCCTACTGTGTGCTTAACTTTGTTCTGTATGTTGTAGGATTGCATGCCTTTTGGTTTAGTAGAAAGCTGCCCATAAATGGGATAAATAAGTAAAATAGTGGTATGTTGGATAGTGATATGTGCAAGGCAGAAAAGCAAAGCACGGCAAGTGAACAGGAGGTGAGATTATTACAAAAAATGATTATGGTAAAACTCGACTAAACAAGACTCTGTCTCATAAGATTGTGTTGCTTTAGCTGTGTCTCTCCAGCAGTTGGATGTTGTCTGACACAAAGAAATTCTCAAAAATATTTAACTGAAATATGAATGTAGAGGAGGGAACAATATGTATGGACTGGAGTAGTTGACAGTGGTTTTATGGGAGAAATGTGATTCCGTTTAGTCCTTGAGGCACAGAGAGGATTTGGAAAACATTACTTCTGTGTAAGTACTCCTGATTAGATCAATACTCTTCTGTATTTTATATCTTATAGAATGTTGGTAGAGATAACATTAGTGATGAACTGCATGTCTCATCCTGTTACTACATCACTTAGAAGTTAATGATTTATTTGCAAGTTGAATATACATGTGTGCATGCATATGTAATGCAAAAGTAAAGAGGAAATGAAAATTTCCTATTACATATTAATTTTCCTAAATTTAATCCTGCCATTTCAATTACATGTACCTTATTTTTAATTTTGCTTTATAGAAAGGTATCTTTTAGACATCAGTCTGTTACAGTAAACTCCAAAGTATATTCTAATGCATTCTGTCTCTAGGAATTTTATATTTGGTTATGTATGAAGCAAATATCTCTTGAGTGCTATAGTGGACTGAAGACTATCATAGATGCCAGAGACATAACAATGAGACAAGAGTGTCTGCCTTTATGGGCTTATATTCTAACAGAAGAGATGGAAATAAAAAATGGAATAAATATGTAACATGTCTAATATCTCAATATTAATAAGTGATAGAGAAATGAAATAAAGCAGAGAAGGTAGATAGAAGTGCTTGTATGAGTATTGCAATTTTAGATCGGTCAAAGGCAGCCTCATAAAGAAGGGAACACTTAATAAAAATGTGATGGAAGCAAAAGTGACAAGCCATGCATGTATCTGAGGGAAGAGCATTTCAAGTAGAAGGAACAGAAACTGCAAAGTCTTGGTGGCAGGAAACACTGACTAAATGAGGCAGTACCTGGGATTAGTACTTTGCTGCAGGAAGGAGTTGAGTTTGGTGGTGGTGGTGTTCTTTTGTATTATTCCTTTGGTATTATAAAATGATCTATATCATAAAAAGCAAATATATTCGTGAAATTTCCAAAACAAATCTTTTCATTAATGGATTTGATATTTCTTACCTTGATATTTTTTCAATAGATTATTTTCCCAGTAATTTTTGGTTTTTGCAAAATGATGTGCAAAGTAGCCAAGAACTCTGCATTGACTGTTACGGTTTTGAATGTTTATTTTAATGAGAATAAAGCAAGAATTACACATAGATATGTGAGTTTCAAAACAAGGCCATATATTATATATATATATATATATATAGGACTATAAATTAGTACAACCTCTATGGAAGACCTCTTTGTAAATGGAGATTCTTCAAAAAAATAAATGTAGACCTACCATTCAGTCCAGCAATCTTACTTACTGGGTATCTACCCAAAAGAAAAGAAGTCATTTTGTAAAAAAGACACCTGCACTCAAATGTTTATTGCAGCACAATTCACAATTGCAAAGATATGGAATCAACCTAAGTGCCTGTCAGGTCATGAGTGGATAACGAAAATATGTTACGCATATACCATAGAGTACTACTCAGCCTTAAAAGGAATGAAATAATGTCTTTTGCAGTAACATGGATGGAACTAGAGACTATTATCTTAAGTGATGTTTAACAGGAATGTGAAAACAAATACCACATGTGTTTCTAATAACTGGGAGCTAAATGATGGGCACATGTGGGCACAAAGAGATGTAAAGGACACTGGAAACCAAGAAGGAGGAGGCTGGGAGGGGGTTGAGGGGTAAAAGCTGACTTTGTGGGTACAGTGAGCACTATTCTGGTGATGGGCACACTAAAAGCCGTGACTTAAGCACTGTACAAGATATCCGTGTAACAAAAATATTTGTACCCCCCTAATATTTTGAAATTTAAAAGGAACCCCAAAAAAGTTCCTTAGGTTTATGTACTTAGTTAACATATCTTTCCTATGTATAATATTTATATTAAAGATATGATGTAAGAGGTGGCATACAAGGTCAAATGCTGAAGAGAGGATGGAAGAGCATTTGTTCAGTTTTCTAATGTAAGCAGAAAAATGGAGTATCAGATTTATCAAGCGAGTCAAACTTGGAGTTTGTAAGTTCCACAAGAATGAAAATATTGTTGGAGATAAAGATTAGGAATCAGGATCAAGATGGAGCTGAAATATACTTATTTTACCCCAGATATCATCTTCAGAGAGTAATTAATCAAGCTGTATACCTCCTCTTCAGACATTCCAGCTGGTTCATATCCCGGCTCATCAATGAGTTCAGAAAAGAGGAATTAAAATAAAACCAAATTCCAAAAAAGTGATTACTCAGAGTGAGAGTGGAAATGCCTATGTGGAAAATATTTCAAATCAAACCCTCAGAAAACAAAATCTCTAAATTTCCAAGAAATGCTACGAATGTTGGCAGCGCAAACACAGGCACACCCCACATCTCTGAACTAACATATATGAGGTGTTAATGACCCACAGATTAGCATCCACACCCGCCTTCAGCATACAGTGATTCAAAGGCAAGCCAGTTCCAAATACTTTAGCCAATCAGGAAGCCGAAGGATTATCGCTGAATGACACAAATTTAAAAGCAGCAATCTGATACACTTTTGGAAGAAAATGCCTCCAATGAACTTCATAAGTATTCAGGTTTCATTTAGTTTTCTTTCTGAAATTTAGCAAGTGCTTATAAAAGAAACTACTTTTGATTCCATGCCTGTATCGAAGCATATCTGGGAAAGTTGCAAGAGGTATTTTCATTATAAACTCCTGCTTTCCTCTCCTAAAATCCTGGGCCAAGAAATTTTCGTGACTGGTTTCGTTCTTAATGAAAACTTCCTGGAAGAATGTGAAAAAGTCATAGATTCAATAAATGGGAAATTTGGGGTGGGGACATGGAGGTCTGCTTCTGCTGTCTTTACAAAAAATAAATGTGATTTCTATGCCCATTGTTGCTGAAAAATAACATAACAAACCACTTCAAGGTTCCCACCAGGTTGGACCTCTGGGGAGAAAGGGCTGTAACAGCAACACAACCCAACGGTATGAGAGGAGTGTGGATTTAGTTGGCATACGAAAAAACTTCATAGTAAGGAGCAGGAAGAGATGGTGTCTCAACATGACAGAATTGAGTCTAAGCAGAGAAATCTGTCTTCCATTTTTGTCACCTCAGAACACAAAGCCAAATTGGAGTGACTTCATAGAAGAACAACAAAATGATTAGGGGACCAAGAGCTTGATTTATGTGGGGAGATTAAAAGAGCACAAAGCAATGTATATTTTGGCTAAGCGATTGCTAAGAGGAGCATGATAACAGTCTGAAAATATGAGAAAGATGTAAATGCCTCAGGAGAGGAAGAATCCTTTGGCAGGATGCACATGGGCTGCACAAAGGGGGGAAAAGAAAGATTTTGAGTTACACGTGAGAAGAGAGAGGGAAAAATGCTCACCATGAGAACTGATCACATCTTTAGAAAAGTAGTGAATGTCCTCATTCTTGGGACACTTGAAACATCCTAAATAAAACCCCAGGAAGCTTCCTAAAGGGACAATTCTTTGCTGATATGCCACTGTGGAATCAGTAATCCCTTGGGTCAAAGGAGGAAAGGAAGCACAGATGTGACAGGTGTGTGCGTGTGTGTGTACGTGTGTGTACTCATTCTCACCGTACATAGGGTTGGGGAAAAGATGGGAGAGTAGGGTTAGTTGTATTTTGGTTAAAAAAAAAAAAATCAGAAAGAAAACTGTTTCCCAGCTGAATTGAAATGGAGAAATTAAACAAAACAAAAAAAAGCCTTACGAGTAACTAGGGGGAAAAAAGTCTTATATTGGATTTTGGAGATTGACCAAAATATTAGAACTAACTCCTAAGGTCATCTTGCCCTTATGTGACATCACTCAGAGGATGTAGGTAATTATATCTCAGCCCAGCCGCCCACACTTCCTAACCTCAAGGTTGTATCTATGCGTGTGTGTATGTTCTGGGGGCGGGGGGTGGTTATAGCATATGCCACTTTGGGAACATATTGGAATTTTTTATTTAAAAGCCTCTTATCCAACCATAATGTAAAATCGTCTTTGAAGCAGTTGAAGTCTATAACTGCCTGGAGTGGTGTTGCATCAACCTTTGTAAATGTAGAGTAAACAATATTGATTTGGAGAAATAGGAAAAAGAGGTGTTTTAGTTCTCGTGTAACCCTCCTCTGGCCCTCTGGACACTTCAACCCACGCAGATGCCAACACATGTGTTAGTTTCTGAAAAGGCAGCATTTACAGCCGTTTTCCCTGGGAAGAAAAGGAATAATCTCCTACGCAATTAATAAAAGGAAAGATGGGGGACAGAAAGTGAGAAGGAGGACTTTATCTCCCTCTGCTCTCCCTCCCTCCTCGTTTTTTCTCTAACCCACAGGAAGGCTCTTTACCTCTAGCAGAAAGGTCGAGTGCACAGGCTCTTGCACAGCCAGAGCTCTGCAGAGTGACCAAGTGCTCCAGCTGCCATCCTCCTGAGACTGAGCACATCTGCTCCAAGATGTTTTCAGCCTTCCTGACCTGGGGCATGGGAACCTCAGAACATTTCCTAACCCAGGTCTCATTAGCTTGATACAATTAGATTACTGAAGAATGCAGTTGACGAAAGGCACATATTATTTATAATTTCCATTAGCAGTAAAAAATGCCCCAGACTGAAATTTCATAAGGCCATCTCATGTCATTTGTCACACAATTAATCTCACCAAGGGGGTGGGGGGATGACATAAGAGAGTCATAGGAAATATTTGCGTGCTAAATAACCGATTTTTTTTTTGAGTTTTCTTTCTTTTAGACAGGAACTATTACTACCCTTGATTTCGTAGGGTGTATGTGTGTGTGTGTGTTTGTTGGTTTACTGTTGTGTCCCATTTTTGGCCAATAGGTATAAGAAAAAATTATAAAACATTATTTTCAACTTGTATTTATTAAAGTGAGTTCAGGGATAAGTGAGAACTAGAATGAAATTTGCAAAGTTTAGGGTCTAAAATGTCATTAACAACACTTTAAAGCAACACACTAATTGAAGTGGGCAGTAATTTGCAGGTGCCGGAAGCCCTGGACTGGTGTGAGGAGGCAGTTTCCAGTACAATCTCTGTCAGGTACATAGTTTCAGTCCTTGAAGGAGAAACAAAAAATACTTCTCTGTGATTCAGTTTCCCCACTCGTATATTTAGGTGGTTATATCAAATGGATGCTAAGAATCTGGATAGAGCTAAAAGTCATTTAATTAATTGGCTAATGATTAGATGACATCGGGTATAATTTGTTGTTTGAAAACTATACATACGTATGTCTATATATGCATACACACATACATACATGAGGAGTAATAGGAGGAATATTTCAAGGTGGGCTCTTTTTAGGGAAAATAGAGACAAATTGATCTTTTTTAATATGTATAGCAAATAAGAAGAAAATTGAAAAGCCAAAACGAACTTTCTCTCATATAGCTGCTTTCTTACCTTCTTTATCTTCACTCCATATTAATTGATAGCATTAGCTATTAAAGGATTCTTAGTAGGGTAAGAAAGTAGAAGGAAGGAAATACTCTTTTTTCTTGGGATGATCCAAGAAGCTCTTCTCATTAGTCATGCCACTGTTGAATGTTCTTGAGGAATAAGTCCCAGCTAGTTTGTACTCTGGTAGAATACAGATTTAAACAATTAGGAGATCACAGGCTAGTTCATTTTTAGTTCTACAATTCTCCCTAATGATGGACCCAGCTCTATGCATTTTCTGTTTATAGAGCTCCATATCATAACTGCTGAGAGGATGTTTAAAGTAAGCACATGGATTATTCTTTGATCCAGTGATTGTAAAAAAGAACATCAAGTCTGGTTTCTCTTTGATTTTACGTTTTAATAATACCTTTCATGAAATGAATACATTCCACCATGAAAATATATTGTTACGGTAGTTGGTAAATTTTAATGTAACTTTTATATATTTGCAGGCAATTATTCTACATCATGGGTACAAACTCATCAATGTATTCAGTCACTCAATCATTTATTCATGAATTTAACAGACAATAAGTATATACAATATGATTGACACTCTGTTCAGCATAGAGGATACAACATTTGTGCAAATAAATAGTAAATGCTGACATAGAGATATATTGGGAATTCCAAAACAAAGCCACCTAACATTTTTAAGATTAGGAAGGACTTCCAAAAGGATGCTGCACTTAGCTGAGATCTCAAAGATTCTCACCATGCACACCTATACCCCCCCCGACACACTCACCCCGAAAGGTAATTATGAGGGGGATGGATATGTTAATTTAGTTTCATTGTGATAATCATTTCACGATATATACCTACATCAAAACAGCATTTGTATACCTTAAATATGTACAATTTTAATTTGTCAATTATACCTCAATAAAGATGGGATTTTTTTAAAAAAGAGGGAAAGAATAAAATTTAGCCAATTGGGTAAAAAAAAGAATGAGGTGGTGGTGTGGGAAAAATGCACAGAGCAAGGCCCTAGCAAAGTATTCCAGCTAGGGATTGCTCGGTTCAAGGACTTTAACATTTTACATTTTGATACATGACAAATTATCCTCTAGAAAGACCATGTCAATTTCTATTCCTACTGATAGCACACAAGGATGTCCATATCCCCACATGCTTTACCGGGGCTGGAAATCTTAAGATGTATTAACTAAATACTAGCTGAGTGTCTTTTGCTCAGCACTGTGGAGATCGTGGTCTACGCAGGATTAACATGGATAAGACACAGCCCCTGTTCCCAAAATACTTATCGTCTAGCTGAAACAAGAACTAGGAAGCAGAGAACAGTAATGAATTATGTGAATGAAAGGCATGGTTGTGTAATGCACACAGAAAGTGGTGAGGTGTCTAAGTAGTGAGGGCGATTAGCGAAGGTTAGGAAAGCCTACAGAGCAAATATCCGCTCATCTGTTGAAAGAGCAGGCAGAGGACAGACAGCATCTCTGCACTGCTGAGATAACTTTTCATCTTAATACGCTTGTTCCAATCAAATGATGAAGACAATTGCTTTTGCTGTAAATGATCGTTTTCAAGACAAAATGTATGGGAGGGGTTTTATGCTTGGCAATTGTGAGCTGTAACAATCTTTTTATCAGATTTTTCTCCCCAAAGTCACTGTCAAGAAACATGATTAGAAGATAAGCACTGACTCATTTACTAAATGATATTATAAACAAATTACAGACCTCTACTCATTAATTTTCATAAACTCAAGAACACATAAATCCCAAATACCTGTGTTTAAAAACAAGTGCCTGAATTTTGGACTGCATCTAATTTACTGCAGGGAACACAAGGCTATTTGTGTTCAGAAAAAACAGCATTTTTCTGCTAAGTATCCTCTGTATGGGGGCTTAATATATGTTTTTTGATGATGAGGAGAAGTCACGTTTAAGTTATCCAAATTCCCACATTTCATGTGTATTTGTCCTTCACCATGACTGGAACTAAACAGCTCTACTCTATTTTCCCAGGATGGCTTTCATGTTGCAATGGGGACCAGTCTTTATTCTATTGCAGTCTGTAATGTTTATTTAATGCCACACTTGGGGGAATGCCCAGAAAGAGAAATGGTAAAAATGAAAGAGAAATGAAACATCAAGCATAAATCCACATATTATTTACAATCTCATGTTGACCATGTCTTCCAGTGTTTCAATTCTGTCTTAACATAAAACAAAACAAAACAAAAAACAACATAGCTCTTAAAAAGTAGCTTGGACTATAATACCTCATCTGTTCTTTCTGAAGATAGCTTTGATAAAACAATATGTTTGTGTGGCATTCCCAAAGGGTATCGAATGCCATATTATTCAATTTCTACAGGATTAATTTCTTGTCCCCCTCTAATAAACAAAATGCCACTATACCAAATCCTGAAAATTCATAATGGTTCCCACTGACTGAATGCTTGCTAATCTGCAGGTGTTTTATGCCCACTGTTTCTCACCTTCATGATAAAATACTGCGAAGTAAGCTTTAGTATCTCTATCATACAGACAGGTATACTGAGGCTCCAAAGATTGCATGATGTTTCATTGTGGTAGGAGAAAAATCAATGGGACAACTAGGAGTATAGGAGAGGTCTCTCTGGCTCCAGAGCATAAATTTTATAATCTACAACTTCACCTACCCTTTAAAAATGAAATTAGAAGAACTTGCATAAATAGCAGATCTAGTCTTCTTTTATTTGCTATTAGTATTTAAAGGGATAACAAGACAAAAAATCGCATCATTGACTGAAGAACACTTTTTTCCCTGTGTTGATTCTCCAAGAAATAGATACATAAATAAATACAAATCTTCATGTCTGTCTTGTCAATTTGTTTATTTATAGTTTTATGTCTACATGCGAATGAACAGTAAAGCTCAGGAAAAGAAATTTCTGGAGAAAATGTACAGAGTCTGCTTTGAAAAGAAATAACAGATGTAAGTCAACATGAGAAAAGCAAAACAGTTCTTTTTGCAAAATAGTTCTTTCTGGGTGTTATCATATTCTTAAAATCAACATGAGACATTTGCAATTGCTGGTGTTAAGCCATACCTTATAGTTTGGATGCTTAAAACATAAAAATTAAGCAAATGGGGGGTTTGTGTGTTCGTGTGTATTCATGTGTGTACATAAACTGACTCGATGATTACTACCCCCAATATTTGATTCTCTAATAGGGAATTCAAGTAACAGGAAATCCATCCTACATCTACTGTTTTACATTTATAATATCACAAAAATATTTTGCTTATATATGATCTACACTGAATAAAAATATATTAGAATTAGAATAAAGACAATACTTAACTTTCTAGGGCCACAGACAGCAAATTGTCCAAGTTTGTGTAGCTTGATTGAAAGTACACAAGCTTTAGGATCAGTTAGATCCAGATTGGAATTGTTAGATTCTGCAGTATATAATATTGGTTACCTAGGCTAAGATAGTTTACTTGTTTGAAACTCTATGATTGAATACTAAAAATGGAGATAGTAATAACTCTTTCACATACTATGGATTAATTTGTTGATAGTGTCTCCCACAGTGCTGAGTACACCTTAAGCATGCAGAAAATAAAAGTTATGATTTTATAGAAATGATCTAAGTATTAACAATTTTAATTAGGGTAAAAAGTAAAGGTTTAATACATAAAGAGCTATAGTAACAGTGCTACTTCTAACTTTTTAGGATACAATTTGTGTTCTTTAATTTGGAAAAGCTAAAATTCACGTGATTTAGACTGCAACCTTTAGGTTTTAGGTCATAAAGGAAGGGCATCTCTACATGAATTCTAATTAGAAATTAACCGTTAAATCTAAACAAGCCAAGCCAAATTAAACATGAAATCTCTACATATCTATCACTGCCTTTTGAAACTGAAATTACATGTATTTTCTTTCTTAAATAGTTAAGTATTTTACTGGTCCATATCTTTTTTTATATTTGTTAAAGACAGTTTCATCATCCATAAAACTATTAATAAATCAACTGATTCCCCATTGATTTGGGCAAATATAGATTCAAGTATTAGATGATTTTTACCTTTCTGCCTGTTCATTCTGTTGGTAGGTGCAAAAGCATTAATATCTTTTCCTGATGGATGCCAGTTATTCAATTGAGAATTGCCAGCATTCTAAGACACAGAAATAAGAAGTACTAAATACCTATCCACGGGTTCCAATAAACTTGGCTTAAGAAATACAACCAACAGTGAAGAAGAAAATGAAATCTATGTAACGTGAACATTCCTGGTGTATACTCGCACGCTGTGTTCACAACATTCTCAAAAAATTTCTCACGTGACTTTTGTTATCAAGATGCCCAAGATTTTCAGGTTTGTGCTTTGTTTTCTTCATTGACCCTTGTTTTCTATATGAGAAACTAATTTTGGCATCTATTTTTTTTATATTTCCCCTCCAATTTAAGGCCACATCATCCCAATGTAAGATAGTCAGATACATTAAGAGTCAGTTTAATTCTGTGTATAACCAGTCAAAATGACTGATTTAGTTGATCATTTTTTACTTTAAACATCAGCAGAAGAGAAAGATTCAAAGGTGTAGGAAGAGGACCTCAGGGTTTGACAGATATTGTGGGGTAGAGGGAGATTTTCTCTGTAACTTTGTGATAATTCACCAGTGAAAGCTTTATTTAAAAATGATTTGAGACGATTATTTTTGTGACTTTAAATGCAAGGACTCTTGATAGGGAATTTTATAGGTCAGTCACATCTTATTTTGAATGAAATAAAGTTTTTTTTTTTTTTTTTTTTTTTGGTCTTTGCTAAAATTAACTTCTGTGCAACTGGAGAAGTGATGAAGAGTGAGGAATAGTTTTGGAGTTAGGTCATGGACAGCCCCTGAGTGCCTGGACCCCTGGAAAAGCAGTGTAGATAGTGCAGTTCTTGCATTAGCATCACAGGATGGAGGGAAGCCAGGAAGCATATGGCAAGACCCAGAAGAGGTACAAGGACCAGAAGATACACACATGTGATACATAGTAGGTGACCCAAAAATGCTTATTGAATAAATAAATGTGAAAATTTGCTTACAGGTTTGATAGACACAAATTAAAAAAAAGAAAAATAAGGGAAGAAATTCTATGTTTATTTTACCTGAAGACACACATAAGAATAGAAAAGCATTGATGAAGAAGAGATCACTTTCCTTAGAAGCACTAAAGAAAGCATGAAAGAAGCAGAGCAGATTCACCTCCTACAAGAAGCCCTTTCTAAGATCCATTTCTCTGCCAAAGTATTTGGCTGCCTCCCTCCATTCTCTCCTGTCCTCACTCCTTGTCATCGAGGAAGAAAACACTACTCATTGAATTTAAAGCTATTGATCTATTCTCGCGGAGGCATTACTCCTTAAGGACCTAGCTGTAACCATTTGATCAGTAAGACGAATATAGCCAAACAATGTATGTTTATGATCTCACTTTATTTCATTACAAGGCATATAGATAACAAAGATGGAGTAGGCAAAGATAGCTTAGGACATATAACACTTATTCACAAGGACTTAGCCAAAAAACACTGGGAAAATACATTTATCTTTCTTATACTTGTTTGCCTTCTAGCATTCAGAACAGTGTTTATGAGTAACCTCTTGAACTGAATCAATTAGGAAATGTAGGCAACAAAACGGGAAATTATTCTGTTTCCTCACATAACGTCTCAACTTTGGAACGGATAAGGGATCATGTTTGTCTAAAGGGTTGGTCTATCTTGCTGAAATCTGTAGAATATCTGCCTGGCTTTATATTTGTTTTCCCCATGTAAACACCATTATGACATCCTCAGTAACAAGGACTTTTTCTTGAAATAATCAAACTATGACTTCAGCAGTTCACTTAGCAGGGTTTTTGGGAGCTTCTCACCATCTTATTTTCCCTTCTAGATTATTACTTTCAAAATCTCTTTGCAGATACCATTTAAGGAAATGTTATGCAATAATTATAATAATAATGTGAATAGTAGATTATAACAATTAGGTATAAAGAATAAAAATTCACAGATAAAGACTCACATTTTACTTAAAAAGACAAATCTGATCCAGATAGGTTTACAACTCTTTTTACATAGAGATAGGGTGGAGACAGTTTGCATAGAGACAGTTTGTTTTTATACTAATGTGGTATATTGGGAAAGGTTGCAAATGGTTCAGGAGTTTTGATGGAATATTCCCTCAATCTTCCCAACATGGAATTAAAGACACTCCAAAGCATTAATTTGTGTCTGGCATTGCTATTTGCACATGCTAATTCCCTACCTAGATGAGAGCTTGGTAGGCTGTAGGAAACACTTTAACCTGGACACAGAGAGCCCTGTGCTCTGATCCAACACTAAATAGCCAAGGTGCTTTGATCAAGTGTTTCAGCTCTCTAAGCATTTGCTGCAAAATATAGGATGTTGAAATAGAAAGCTTATCAAACCCCCTAAATATCTAACATTATGACAGATGCTGTTATGTGGTTATATTTTTTTCTTACATATTAAAATGTAGCTAAAGTGCCATGATCAGATACTTCTTAAGCTAAAGCATGTAAGAATATATCCACAGATGTAGTTGTTGACACAGGTAATGTAACTTATCCTTGAAAACACTGTACAGATCTCTAGACTGTGAAGATATTACTTTATGGACGTCATTCTAATATGTATCCTTTGCAAGGATCATTGTTAATGATCAATTCTCAAAAATGTAGTCATCGTTACATGCTTAATGCGATTTCATAATTCTGATACATCTAGTGTTTTAAATCCTCAAATATGGTAATGATATATTTGTACATATAAAAACGATTTGTGATTTGTGCCTCAGTAAATCAAATAATCGTGATCATTTAACATATTTTAACATTAGGGAAATTTTGATCATCTCACACTGCAACAGAGACTGAAGATTTAAAATTAAGCATCATAAAATACAGAATAAATTTATAAGGACCTTCTCGTAATACAAAATTTATGGAGACAAAACTCTAATTTCCTGACGGATATATTATATTAATGTAATGGATACCTCAGTGTAGTTAAATTGCATTAAATGGTTATTAATGCTTGAATAAACTTCAAGAAAGTGGGTACTGGTTGAAATGGGATAATATTTTGTTCTGCTAAATTATATGTTAATTGGTATTTCCTCTCTTGTAAAAGGACCTAAAGGGTTTAATAAAATATGTGGTAGAAACATTATTTTTTTTTTCCTTCTTGAGATATTAAGTCAAGAGTGTAACTGGAAGTGTTTCAAACCTTTCCCAGAAAATTCTTCAGTATTTGTGATGACATGGGTTTCAGGGACTCCCAAAAGTAAATAATTAAAGCTTTTAGTCATCCAAATAATGATAGACTGCATCATGGGAAAAAATGTTACAAATTGTGCAGTTGAGATTTGTTTTCTTATTGCATGTTTCACAGTGGAGAGGAAAGAAGGAAGGGAAAGATGAAGACAGAGAGAGAGACAGACAGAGACAGAGAAAGGTATTTCATAGGCATGTATGGACCACCTTTGTTAGTCTCGAGTTATTTCAAAAGCTGTAAGACCAGGAAAAAGACCTTGCAGTTCATTTTCATTTTTTCAGATTATGAAAAATAACAGAAACCTCAAATTTTACCTGAGGGCTAATGGGGCTTCTCCTGTATATGATGAAAACAACTGTAATCAAATACTTGAATCTGCCAGGATAGAGTCTTGTTTTTGAGTTTTAATTTTTTAGAGTAGAGCCAGTTCTGTGATGAAATTAGGTCGTGCACCCAGATGCGTAAAGGGGACAGAGAACTTAAAAAAATTGTATGGTTTTCAAGACTCAAGACAAGTGAAAATGGCATATAGGGAATGCAAGGAAAATTAAGTTTGGGAACTTAGAAAGTGTATGTACATTTATAGTCCAGAGTTAGTGCATTGATTTTTATTTAAACATTATTTAGAAGTTTGGTGCCCAGTTCTTGTCTTGTGGGAGGCACATCTCATTTTCTTTAGGGTCAGCAGTCATACAATGTTACTCAAGTGCCATACAAAACAGGAAACACAGGCCACTCAATCTAAAATAATAGACAGTGTGGCCCAGTCACAGGGACTACATAACCAAGATGAAATATTTGTTGCACTGTAAAAGCTAAACCCACGGGGCTGGCAATTCCAAGTAACTAAGACCAACAGGAAGTGACCCCCAACTCCTTGGTGACACTCTGCTTTCGAATTGCAACATACTTATAAACAGGGGAGTTAAAAAAAAAAGAGAGAAACTACAGAAAAGAAGTGAAGAGTCATTAATCAAAGCACCAAAGGGGGAAAATGGTATGTGTACTTTAGGATAAACAGGGACATTGTAAGGTCAATGTAAATTCATGGCCATTTAAATCTATCACTGAAAGTTGTGTGCACCCTCAGGCCCTGTAAGGCAACCTAAGTACTTTTTCTTTTCTCTCTATTCGTTTATTCATTTAGAGAGAAGACTGGGACAAAATTGAAAGGATAAAACTTTGACTAAACATCTACAATTGAGATGCACATATGTAATCACATAAGGTAAGTGGGTAAAATAAAGTAGTCTCAACTTTTAACATATTTGTCAACTGATGCAAGATACATACACAGTTCAGGATTTCATACTTTATACTGGATTCTATCATATCAAACTTCTTCTTCTTTTGGACATAATTCTCTCTGAAGCTACTGCATTTGTTATTTTTAAACACACATTCTATGAAGACAAGACAGAATCTTACTTGTTCAGTGATTTAAACCTGGGAAGTGCCTGGCTTCCAATGATTCTAGCTGTTAGTCATCTAGTTTACACAGATAGGAACTATTGTTGTTTCTGTTGTGTGTGGATGGTTCAAACTGAAAATGCTGCGTCATTATGTCGTTTCTAGAGAAAAGATAAAAAAAAAAATTATATTGGTCTCTAAAGACGGCGCACCTAATAACACAACGCATGAGAAAATAAATATCTTCCTTTCTCCTAACTCTTCCTAGACAGTACAGAGGAAATAAAAGATCCAATTCCAGCCAGCACCAAAGTAAGCACATCGTTTTATCTATAAGATTCTCATCCAAAAAGACATGTAAAATATTTTTACCCCCTAGTAAAAGTAAAAACAGACAAAAAGCACTCTTTAGATATTTAAATCACCCTAAAATGTGATTAGCTCAATGAAAAGCACTGGTGACAGGGTCAAACTATTAGCATTAAATCTCAGCTCTCCCCCTGTGCCAGCGGTGTGACCTTGGACAGATCACCCAACATCACCAAGCTTAATTTTTCTTGCTCTGTAAAATGGGGCAACACAAACCTCACATAGCTGTGGTGAAGCTTTCAGAGCACATGTGTAAGTGTGACAGTCCCTGTCACATAGGAGTGTATCGAAAGTAGTCATCATTATTATTTATGCCTAACCCAATCCAATCAATTTATTATGGCTCTCCTAGAGACATCAGGTGATATCTTATTTCATAAACTGTACTAATAGATACTAGAAATGCTTTCAAGTTAGCACTTCTTTTATTATTAAACTCTTAGTCTTATCCCTCCAAAAAGCCCATAAAATTTAGTAAATTCTTTTTTTATTAGGTATTAGGCATTTACCCTTTTTTTCCCCTCTCTCTTCTTCAAATTTCTATGGTTAGGAAAAAAGTCATTCTATTACCTCACAAAGGGAGGCTGATTGCCTCCTTTAGATAAAATCCACCCACCTCCCACCCACCTTTTTGATTTCACTCACAATGTTCTACATCTGGTGCCCACCTTCCTGCCACAAAATTAAAGATGCTTCTTTTCCCAGTTGCCACTCCACCCAGGGGCTGGAAATTCTTAGTGCAGGAGTGAGTGTGGTAATGATTGCTATACATTCAGTCTCCTACTAGGAAGTTTATAATCTTTCTCTATCTCCACCCATTCCTACCCTCATCTCAAAGCTCCCATACTTCTAAGAGATGCCGGGTCTGGACAACAGCATTAATCCATGAAAATCCAGTCAGTACACATTTTATCTGGAGTTTTTATGCCCCCACAACCTTTTACTTTCCATAATCTTGGGCACTTTGGGGACTGATTTCTATATCTGATTCTTGTAAAGGTTAAAGTAGCCTGGGAAATATGTGGATGGGACATTCTCGGGTATAAAGCTTGGTCTACAGCTACGATGCAATCTGAATAAGTGAAAAGTAAAGGAAAAGCTGAGAGATGGTGAACTCTTTTTGGGATACAGGAAATGGTGAATAGATTAAAAGAAGGAATAAAACGGTTAGCACAGGAAGCTATTATTTGTTAAATGCATTTCTGAGCAAACACAAGAGAGTGGCCATATGATTAAAAAAATGATAACCCCATGCCAGAACTATATTCAGACCTCTAGAAGAAAAGGAAATTCTATAGGTTAATTTAAAATATATATAGATAATGGATTTCCTTTCTGCTAACAAAGCGAAAAAGTTAAAATTTGAAAGATAAATAAAAACTTCACAGTGGAATCAATTTCAAGATGTGAGCATTTAGAAACCTCTGGAAAGCATAGAGAAAAGCCTGAAAGAAAAAGCACTTGCAGATGTGCATGTCACTGGTTACTGTAACTTGATCATTGGAGTAAAGGCAAGCATATAGTTAACACCTCTTCTGGCTGAGAAAGAAAATGTCTGCTCCAAGTAAACTGTGCGAATAAGAATGGTGAGAGCCTATGGACTCAGTGATGGGCACTGTCGTAACAGTCAGCCCGGGCATTTGTTATTTCCAACTGCTAAGCTCAGCGGCCATCAATTCATAGCCTTTTCATAGCGCTCAGGTTTATTGCTTCTGCTAGAGCAGGAAGGGGCAAAGTAATCTTTCTAATGTGTTCAATGGATATGAGTGAAATTTCAGCTATGCAGTATAAAATCTAACACAAGATTCAACAAGTTGATGAGCATAGGTTCTCAGGACATAGACTGCTGCATAGCCCGGTGGTGAGCCCTATAACTAACAGAATAGTGTTCAGAGTGCCTCCTTAGATAGTGGCTGGAAGCTGAAGACAAACATTAGGTCAATAAGGTTAATATAAACATGCAGAAGCAATGGAGTGCAGTGCTAACAGATGTCTGACATGCTGTTCTGTCAAGGGAAATTTGTGACTATGAAATGTCAATTATTAGTGACCTAATAGTGGTAACATCTTTGATTTGGATCATACCGTAGATGGTGATAATTATGGAAGGCCATAGTCTCTCCATTGTGTATTTGGCTTTTAACATGTTTCTTCTCATTAAAAAAATGTTATTGAGGTTATTATGTTAATACTACTTTCTAGAACAAAATGAATGAATTTATTTTCTGCAAATGACAGATGATCACTGAATCCTCATCTGCTCAAACAATATAAGAAATATATTATAATATAAGACACGAAATCAGTTAGTGCTCCACAACAGATTATTTTTTTCAATTCCGATTCCCTCCATTCTCTTTGGTCATTTGTGTGCTAGTTCTGATCAAATTATTAAAAATGTCTAAGCTATTAGTATTTTAAATGAACACTTGGATTTGATCTTTTCTACTTATAATTGGCAAGCAAACTGTGAATTAGACAAAATGTATAGAGCAACTACTATATCAAACATACTGTCTTAGTTCCTCTGAGGGTAGGACAGGAAGAAAGATGGGCAGGATACAGAAATGCATACCATGCACCCTACAGTCTAGTTGTAGAGATGAAATATGCATATATGGAAAGCTTAGTAAAATGCCAACATCAGATATTCATTCAACAGTATAAGAGAGGTCACAGAGCAATTCAAGGTCATTTTTCCATAGGAAAAACTAGGATACGAAATGCCATGAATGCAGAGTGCAGGGGATGGCAATGTCCTGGAGTGGACTGAGAAGACTTCGCTGTAACTAACAATAATGATAGATGGAATTAAGAGAAAAGGAAGAGCCTGGACAACGTGAGCAAAAACTCAGGCAAAAGAGTACAGGGCGTGCTTCCTAAGAGATGCCATATTAACAAATGACTAGGTTTAGAAGTGGGACATATAACATTATTCAAGTCAATCTAAGGCTAGTATAGCTGGTAGTGGAGAGTGGCTCAGCTCATCCTGAAAAGTCAGGTAATCAGCACTAAAATTATAAGGAAATGTCAAATATCAAGGGAAGAGTTGAAGTAAAGAAATCCATTAAATCCACAGTAAATATGTATGAGGATAGAATGAACAAAACAAAGGTCTACACTATTCCTTTCCCACACAAACACAGTTGCTATGAGATCATGTGCAAAACTTAAGTCTTACACTTTTTGTCTTTTGTAGTGTATTTGATTTATGAAAAAACAATTTAAAGTTTCTTATTGGCAGTGTCAAAAAAGTTCTTTTATAAAATAAAATCTGGATGACGGTATAGCAGACTGGAAAGACATTGAGATGAAAGGCATTAGCATACATTTGTCCAAATTACAGTTATTGTCACTGCAAAGAAACACATGTACTCACACACCAGCCCTGGCTGTAAAAAGGTGCAGCTGCCTTTCTAAGTACAGCTCTGCACTTGGAAAACAGAGGGCTGCCAGGGTAAGGGAAACAGATGCTCTGCTGAACTTTTTAATGGTGTGATACTTTTGTGTAATGCACTATGCTGCAGTATGCCTTTTATAAAAAAAAAAAATGTAAAACCCAGAAAAACAACTTACTGGCTTAGGTCACTGAACTTGATAATGTTGTTTGTGTTGATTACTACCTTGCAAGTTTATAGGACCTTTCCCTTCAAATGTTTCAAAAACTTTCTCTTGGGCAATGATTTTCAAATAATGTCCTGTTTTGCTAGTATACCATAACCACATTGCACCATTCTCAACTCTGGCCATCAGTATAAAATATTTATGCTTTTATATTTAATCAGTAACACTGTTTTTATATTTGCTTTCTCTTAGAGAGATTCTTCAGGGTAAATAGGCTTCTTCCCCCATTTTCTTATAATTCTCTGTACAGGCTCAATTTTAAGGATAAATTATCTATCTCCTCACCCCGTCTAATGACTTCTCAGTTGTTTAGCTTTTATGGAAATAACCATGCTTTTCAATATTAGGAGATTCCTGGAGTACATTTGGAAGGCCACCTAACCCTGTTTATTTCAGTAAACAGAATAAGGTACCATAGGTTTACCTCATTACTTTAGGATCTTATGGAGTTTCCTCAGATATTGCCATTCCCCCATCCCTTACACCAAACTCATAGGGAATTTGAAAAATTCGTGCTTGGAAACTTCTTAATGTTCCAAATATAGGTCTTTACACATTGATTTTAATTAATTATCAAAGATAACATAACTCATGCTGGAGGTCCAGTTGCTAATCCTCCTAGTCTGCTTTCATCTATGGACATGGACAATTCATCCATGGTAACATTTAATTTTAGCTATAATTACAAAAGTTTGAAATTAAATCTCACTAGTGCTATGTTCCCATTAATATGAACAAAAAAAAAATTCCCTGATCTACTTAGGATTAATGTGGGGGACAAAAGTAAGATTTCATTTTTAGCTTTCATAATTAATTTGGTAAAATGTGATAAAGGATTTTGTTTCAGAGAGAGAGAGAGAGAAAGTTTCTGAGTTTCAAGGAAGATACTCCAACAATCCCTCAGACTCCTTATGCCCTTAAAGAATCTTGTGTAAGGTAATAGTAAGCTGTTTCCCAAACGTCTCCTCAAACTAAATATAATAGTTAACATCTCCCAAACTTGATGACAAGGTAAAACTTGAGCTTATAGCGCATTTCTTTCCAACAATTAAATAAGAGGGCGATATGGGACAGAATTCTGATTTTTTATATACTCCAGAACAATTACATAAGCCGATTATATTGATAGAATAATCACAAGGAATACAATGCTTTTATAAGAAAGAGGATGAAGTTATTCAATTACCTTTTAAAATTTAACGTTTCTTCATGTTACTAATATTCTCACTGAGATATAAACTTCAAGTTATTAAGGTCCAGAAAGTTAAAAAAAAACTGACAAGCATATTAAAGACCAGACTCTCAGACATATTCAAGAAAAATCTCAATACTTTTTTTTTTTTTGGTTCCTATTTATTCTGTTTCTTGACAATTGTGGCTTGTGGAATGAAACAGTCTCAAGTTTCAAAAAATGTCCAATTTATACTATAAAAGGAGTAATTAATGGAGAGAAAGATTTGTGATATGCTTTAATTACGTAACTCTAGGACAATATGGACAAGAACATCTTGCTGTAATCTTGATGTGAATTACTCCACTGAGAAATCATAATGAGTAATAGAACATAAAGGATGCCCATCAGTAAGCAGAGACAACAGGGATGCTACACAGGAGTTGATCATTATGAAAATATATGTACTTAACTACAACTTCCTTTTGTTTCAGGCATACAGGTAATTGGGGTTTTATGTTACTTTCTTATTCCTCTTGTTTGCCTATTGTCTTCACTATACTGATAGCTTAAATGATAAAGGCAAAATACAATGTGGTCATATAAGGTTTAGGTATGTTGAGAAACAAGAAATGGGAACATTCTCAATCCTGTGGATGCATGCCACCTGGTTTTAGTAACCACATAAAAAGATGAATTAGATATTTGGTCATTATAAAGACAAACTCAACTTTGATAGTCCATTTGTTTCTCATTTTGATGAATATGCTTACATTTTAAAAAATTTTAAGATGGATTTCCCATTTATATTTTGTGATTGTATTGCTGGAGAAATTTCAAATGACTACAAAATAAATGAGGAAATGTTAAAAATAAATTTAGATTTGGGAGTAATGAATAATTACAGTCAATGAAATCCAATGATAAAATACATCAATGAGGCATAAGCGTCTCTCTTTGGATGGAAAAAGGCATGTTATTTTGGCAAATAACAGCACGTATGGATTGGTTCAATGGTTACATTACTGAGACATTCGAAAGTGAGAGTTAATTTTAAAAGGTCCTTGGTATACCAAATGATTACAGAGGGAGCATTGACAGCTCATGTAATTAGCATTAAATAAAGAAACCAATTATTCAAGAATATATTTGATAGCATTTTTCTTGGTGGTGAATCATTCAGACATAATCCTTTACTATTACATGCCATAAAATGATGAGAAATCCAAAATGATTAACTGATTATTTTTTATTTATCCTCTTAAAATGCATCATCTCTTATATTAAAAAAAGCTAACGGTCACTGAACTTCACTTCCACATGTCAATGTCCTATTAATTGGTACATAAAGAGGCTTCTTGAAATCAATTTAAGATGGAATGTAAACCCAAAGATGAAAAAGAGGTTACTGACAAAATCCAAATGACTTTATTTGGTGGAAAAAAACAAACATTAGACTTTCCCATGAACATTTGTTTGATTTTGGTATAGTTTGTCTCCAAAAATGTGAAATTGATTCAGCTTTTTATCAGGAATAGATTAGACTAGAAATGCGATATGGTAAATAATACAGATCAGAAATTTCTCTTAATAAGAACCAATCCTGAAATTTTCTTTTTAATTGTTCTCCCCCCACCTTTGGTTAAGACTCTGTGTTCTGAACACTTCTATGTCAGATTAAAGCATAACGAAGGTCTAATCAGCATAAAGGCCAAATTACACTGGAATCAAGAGGCTCAGATAAATGAACAATAGAAATAAGTCTTATTAAATTCAGTTTAACAGAAAAAGGATTCAGATATATTTTATCCTGAATGATTAAAGACATTAACTTCCATTATCGAAAGTTTATTTCTAATCTCAATACTGGTGCACCAACTTAAGGACAAACTTTGCTGTAATGATTAATGTTTAATTTATTAGAATTAACTGTGAATCTATACAACTGTAGTGCTAGGTGTTTGTCAAAATATCTGGGATAAAAAGCCGGTTTATGTGCCAGTGTAATTGTTTTGGAGAACTTTTGACTGTGTAGGTTTTAAGAGGAAATATTTCTGAATTAGGAAAACACTAATATCTTCTGGGAAGTTTAGGGAGATAATCATAAAAATATTCACAAACAAGCAGAGTGTATCCCAACATATGAATTAGAATTGTACACTTGTACACAATTCATGTCATGTCATATCATAAGGCAAAATCTAAAAGGGAAACAAGTTACCTGTGACCTTAGCATCACATCAACAGATGTTCATTAGTTATCTGTGTCAGCTTCCTGGACAGAGAATCACTCAAGACACAGGTCGCTTGTGCTCTTTTCTCAGCTCTTCAAATGAATTATCAAAACCACTAATTTTGTTCATATTTTAGTTCCCATCCATGTAGCAGGGATTATTCTAACTCATTTTTTTGAATGTATAAGAAAAGACAGTGTATAGAAATGCAAATGTATAAAGCTTAAGAGCCTGGTTTCTAGTGTCACATTGGCTGGGTTCAAATCCCCTGCTCACACAGGTATTAGTTTTGTGATTTCAGTTAAGTTTCTCAAACTTTCAATCCCTTAGCTTCTCATCTGTGAAATGAACATACTGTGATTTCTAGGACTAGCAACATTAAAGGATCTAAGAGAATGCCTAGAACAAATTAAGCACAGACAAGTTCACCATTTTTAATTAAATTATTTTAAATTTATTGACAATAAAACTTTTTGGTGTACAGTACTATAATTCTGGACTGATGCACAAAGTCACGTAATGAAGCACTAGCACAATCAAGATGCAGAATTGTTTCATCACCTCTCAAAAAGCCCTCCTGCTGCCCATGTACAGCCAAAACACCTCGGAAATCACTTGTGTATTCTCCATTCCTATAGTTTTGTCTTCTCCAGAATGTCATTGAATAGAATCATACAACATACTGACTTTTATAGACTGGCTTCTGTCATGTAGTTCAATGCATTTGAGAATCACCCATATGTTTGCATATATCGATAGTTTATTTTTATTTTGTTTGTTTATTCCTGCCTTAGTTCAGGGACATTTGGGTTAAGCTTTTATTTATTACAAATGGAAGCTGCTATAGATACTGTGTATAGGTTTTTTTTGTTTGTTTTTTATATAAGTACATTATTTATACATAATTCACATAGATACAAATTATGCATTTAAGATGTACAGTTCACTGGTGTTCAATGTATTCAGTGCATTCAGAAGATTTTCTTCTGAGACTTTCATAGGTTTAGGTCTTAAATTTCAATATATGATCCTCTTGAACTTTTGTGTATGGCAGAAGGGGTCCAACTCTATCTTTTTTGCAAGTGGATATTCAGTTTTCCCAACACAATTTTTTGGAAAGACCATTCTTTCCCCATTGAATTGTCTTGGCACTCTTGTCAAAATCAATTGATTGTAAATGCGAAAATCTTTCTCGTTCTCAATTCTATTCCATTGATCTATATGTCTACCCTTATGCTAATGCCATATTGTTTAGCTTATTGGAGTCTTGTACAAAAATTTAAAATTGGAAAGTGTAAGTCATCCATCTTCATTTTTCAACATTTTGGCATAAGAATTTTAGTGTCTTAATCCCTATTGGGACTGAAAAAAAAATTTAGGATAGACTTGATTTATGTAAATGAAAAAGCTGAGATTTTGATAGGAATTACATTAAATCCATTGATCAATTTGGATAGTATTGCTATCTTAAAAATATTAAGTCTTCTGCTTCATAAACATGGAATGTTTTATAAATACTTAGATATTCTTTAATTTTTTTATAATAACGATTTATAGATTTGTTCGTTGTATGCCTGCATTGACTTTTTATATCTTTAACATTTGTAGGATTTCTCCTCTTTTGTTGATGATATTATCAATTTGAGTCTTCTTTTATCTTGTCGATTTCAGTAGTGGTTTACACATTTTCTTGATATTTTCTAAGAAAATATCCTTTTTCCATTGATTTGTTTTCTATTTTGTTTTTACATTATTATTTTTGCTCGTATCTTTATTTTTTTCATTTCTCTTGTTTGCTTTGGGTTTAGTTTGCTTTTCTTTTTCCAACTTCTCAAGGTGAATGTTCTGAGTATTTACTTAAGACCTATAATATTTTAATAGAAACATTTATTACTTTAAATTTCTTTCCTATTCCTGCTTTAGTTCATCCTATAAATTTTAATGTTATAATTAATTAAAAATATATTTTTATTTTTATTTGAGACACACTCCTATAACCCTGATTACATATAAATATGCTATTTAATTTTCACAGATTTAGACTAAGCATGGTGGCCGTCTCACATTTGTAATTCCAGCATTTTGGGCGCCCAAGGCAGGAGGATCTCTTGAGGTCAGGAGTTTGAGAACAGCCTGAACAACATAGCAACACCCCGTCTCTACAAAAAAATAAAAATTTGCCAGGTATGGTGGCATGCACCTGTAGTCCTAGCTACTGGGGAGACTGAGGAAGGAGAATCACTTGAGCCTGGGAGTTCAAGGCGGCAGTGAGCTATGATCACTCCTCTGCACTCCAGCCTAGATGACAGAGCATAACCCTGGCTCACAAAAAAAAAAAAAAAGAGTTGGTGCAGATGATAAAAATCGGAATAAGTATACCAAAGTTAAAACTCATAGATACAATGTCAATTAAGTTCTAGTTCAGATATTGGCAATATTTTTATTAAGCAGTAAATATTTTAAGACTTGTGGACCAAGAGGCAAAATTGAGGGCATTATGTAAATACTTACATAACCGTTTTAAATGCAACCATTTAAAAGTGCAAAAACCCTTCTTAGCTCATGGGCCATACCAGAAAAGATGGTAGTCTGGATTTGATTGGTAAGCCATAGTTTGCCAGCTCCTGTTCTAGTTAGTTGATGGTATTGTTAATTTTTTTTATATTCTTGCTAATATTCTCTACTTATTTTATCAATTAGAGACAGGAGTGTAGAAACTTTCAAGTATTGTGGATTTTTCTATTTCCCCTTTTAATTTTATCATTTTTTAATATTTCTTATATTCTGGAGCTCTCTATGTACAAATACTTTTAATATGATATGGTTGGAATTAGTTGAACTTCTTAAATCTGTAAGTGTATGCCTTTTACCAAGTTTGAGATGCTTTCAACCAATTTCTTCAAATACAGTATGTGCAAAAAATTCTTTCAGGAACTCCAATGACAAAAATATTAGAAATCTAAATGTTATTCCACAGGTCCCTGAGCCTCTGTTCATTTTGTTTTCCATCTTTTTTTTATTATGTTGTTCATACTGGATAATTTCTATTGTTCTGTCTTCAATTTTGTTGTCTCTTTCCTCTGTCATCTCTGTTCTGCTATTGAGTCCTTCCAGTGAATTTTATTATTTTTCAAGTTTTATTTTATTTTTAATTGACAAATAATAATTGTATATATTTATGCAGTATTATGTTTTGTTTCAATACATGTACACATTGTGGAATGATCCAATCAGCCTTATTACCATAACCATCACCTCAAATACATATTATTTCTTTGCAATAAGAATATTTAAATCCATTCTTTTAGCTACTTTGAAATATATATTATTACTAAGTATAATCACCATGCTGTGCAGTAAGTCACCGGAAACTATTCCTCCTGTCTAACTGTGACTTTTTCCCCTTTGGCCAACATCAGTCCTTTCTCTGCCCACCCTCCATGCCACCCCACCCCAGCCTCTGGTAACCTCTATTCTATTCTCTACATTTACGGGCTTGACTTTTTTAGATTCTACATATAAATGAGATCAAGTGATATTTGACTCTCTGTGCCTGGCTTATTTTACTTGGCATAATGTCCTTTAGGTTCATCCATATTACTGCAAATGACAGAATTTCCTGCTTTTTAAAGCTGAATGGTATTCAAATTTATAATATTATTTCAGATATTATATTTTTTTCTGTTTTAAAATTTTTATTTGCTTCTGTTTTATGGTTTCTATATCTCTGCTTAGAAAGTCTAAGTTTCTATTCATTTCAAGAGCATTTGCATTTACTTCATAAAACATGATTGAAATAACTTATTTAAAGTCTTTGATAATTCCAACATCATGTTCACTCTGGATTGCCATTTATCGATTGTCTTTCCCTTGATAGTTGGTGGCATTTTCCTGGTTCTTGATATGTTGAGTAACTTTAGATTGCATCCAGTATGTTTGGAAAACTGTTTTGTGAGAAACAGGGTCTTCTTAAAATCCAGCGGGCAATGTTGACTTTTATTTATTTACTTTAGCAGGCAATCAACTGATGTACAGAAGGCAAGTTTGATTATCTTTTTCAGTTGGTGATCTAAAGGAAGTTCAATTTTCAAAGTGCTTACTACACTTCTGAGTCTCTCTCACCTGAACAGCATCAGAGGATAGGCTAGAACTGGGGTCGAGTTTGATTTGGTAATTCACTTTTTAAAAGATTTTCTGTGCATTAGGAGTGTGCTTTGAACACGGACAGCTTGTGGTGAGCTCAGGACTTGTGTTGGTTCACACACAATTTAGGTTTTCCTTTTCTGGCTCACTCCTTTGGGATTTCTTCCACACTCTCCTGTATCTATAAGCTGGGTTTTTTGCTTGTTTGTTTTCTGGTTCCTCCTCTTAGTGTTTTAACTTTCCATGCTGTTGTGCAGTTCCATATAACTGGGCCTGCCTAGGTGGACAAAGAAAAGAAAGACAAGATAGAGGAAAAACATTGGAAAATTTTTTTACACTCCTTGCACAATGGAACACCTCTTTTCTGTTTCTGAATCTAGAATGATGTATTTTTCTCTCATGTGTTTAGGTATGTGTGCCACTACTGCATTGCAGGATTGCAGCTCTTTGATGGGGCTGGATTTGGTGCAGGGGTGGGAGGATAAAAAAAATAGGGGAAGGAAATGAAGAATTTTTTCTACCCTTTTCAGCTAAGAAGATTTTTTCCCTGGTCTTTTGGCCAAAAAGAGGGATTTTGATGATGGTGTTCAATAGACAGTTTTGTCTCGCAGTGGGAAAATAAAGAAGAAGGACTAAAACCCATGAAACATAACATGATCATATTCATTCTTCAAGTTTTAATTTCCTTCCCATTTTCCTGTTATTATTTACTTTTCACTTGCTTCAAGTGGTTGCTTTTTGTGTTTTGTCAAGTTTTAAGTAGTAATCAACTGCAACATGCTTATTTCAACCGGAAGTGTCACTTTTCCCCTTTTAAAATTCTGAGGCAATGTCCAAAATTGAAGTGCTGGAAAAAACAATTACTACCTTGTAGTTCATAGCAAGTGTTCTAATTTACTTAGCTATTAAATGTGCAGTTTGTTTTTGTTGTTGTTGTTGTTAGTACTAGATAAGGTTGGGCTTTTGGGAACAGAACTTATATTTATGAATAATTATTGTCACAAAAGTGATAAGTGGAAATAGCTATTTCTAAATAAAGTTTTTTTACACCTCAATTTCCTTAAAATTCTTTCAGAACTTCAATGACAAATGATCATAATTGATTATACTATGATACCTGAATAAATTAAACAATATTTGAATGCTAATATTTTATCAGATCGGTAATTAGTTTTTATCCTAAAAAGAAAAACTAGCCAAATGATTTCCAAGTGGTCATGAAGTATTGCCAAAGGAAATATCTTCTATAAATTTTAAAATAATCTGATATCCTCTAACTAAAAAACATTCCAAAATACACATCACAATTGAAATTTATTATTATTAAATGGTCCTGAAAAGATCTTGAACCTATTGAAGCATATTTTTTGAATAAATTTTACCTACCGTTATCTCTACAGGTGTCTTACAATGTATTCTTTCACATTTAAAATTAAAATTAAATATACTGAGCTTCCAAACACCCAAGGCAATAAAAATCAACCCTTGTGCCATGGAGTAATTGGGGCTAAGATAAAAGTTACAGTCCACAAAAGGCTAAATATTGATCTATTCAGTTTGCATCCATTATTGCTGATCTTTCAGGATTTAAATATCGATTGTGCGCTGCAGTTATGATAAGCTAGAGCAAAGGCTCATCTATATTGCAATGTTCGGCAAAAGAAAAAGAGTTTTAACCTCAATAAGCCTATGGCCTAGTTAGAAAATGCCATCCTCATTCTAAATCTTTAGCCTGCCTATGAGAAAATTAATAATTTATTAAAACATATTTTATTACAGGGCTTTCCCTTCTGTCTCTCTGGCATGGTTCCAGTGTATACTATGAAGTAACAGTTGGAAAATGACCTCCACTTCTTCAAATGAGTTGTTTCTTTAGTTTGGCTTAATATTAATCATTTATTTGAAAAAAAAAATAGTACAGATGCTTCTTAGGATGGCTAAACTTTCATGCTCATTGTGGCTCTTTGCCAGAGTCTAATATGACATCAGAGTGATGTTACTTTGGCTGTGCCAGCCATACTAGAATTATAATGCATTGCCCAGATGATATATTAAACATTGACTTGGAACCTGAATATATAATTGTTAATGACACAAGAAAGCATGATTTAATATCTTCTATGCCACCCTCCTCTTCAACACCCCCACCACCACCCACCGAGTTGTTTAGGGTCATATCTTGTCAATGCATTTTCATTATTTCAAAGACTATATAGAACACATTCGTAAGCACCTACCAAACTTCTTTGTTGGAAATATTTTGTACATAATACAGCACTCAAAGGACTTTCCCACTGCTTTTTTTAAATAATGCAAAGTTGAAGTCTTGATTTTATCCCTCCTTCCCAATAAATTGTACAATAGGCAGCTAAACACTAAATATCTGACTGTTCATAGATCAAAAAATCATAAAACATGTCTTGAAAAATCTTACACTAAAGCTCATTTGTTTTCGATCTGTCCAGAAACCATATTTATAAACTCTCAGCCAACCTTCCCAAGACAACATATCCTTCACATTTTTACCAACCTAGCAGAATCAACATCTGCCATATTGTCTCATTGACATTTATTTCTTATAATAATCAGCAAAAAAAGTATTATTGTGAAGAATATCAGAAAGCAATAAGTTCACGTTGCCCTTGAGTCACGACTTTTATATTTGTCTTTCTGCTTTTGCTGGAGATATTTTTCATTTAGCTTCTCTTTCGACTACCATCTAAACTGTCAGATATTTTCCTAAAAACCTACTATGTCATTTTCAGGAATGTTGCCTTAAATTTATCATCCTGAGAAGAATCTACAGACACTGATTTCCCTTTTACCTTTATTTTTGGGTTTCTAACATCTGACATTATTTGGCCTTGTAAGTTGCAAGGAAAGATATGGCTCACAGTTTGATGACAATTTCCCACACTCTGCCTTTGCAAGTTCTAAATAATTAGATATTTTAAAAATAGTTATTGTTAAACAGGTAAAAAGTTTTCCACTTCATCTCTTGCTTCACATTTTTTATTATGAATAATAGGAAATTTTCAGAAACAAAATCTTACTTAATTTCCTTAAAAACCATTCACAGTGAAGGAAGACTTTAAACTGTTGCTTTGTCCAACAATTGGCAAAATATACTATAGAAACACACATACTCAGCACTTAAACTAGCATGTCTTTACTTATGATATACATTTTTGAAAAAGTAAATGTCTCTCCCCCAATTTTATGTTTATGATGTTACCATTTTATTTTTTGGGGGGTGCATTCTGAGGACTGGTTTTATTTTCATACCCATCTTTCAAGCAATAGAAATTACAGGTTTGTTTTGCGTGAAACCAGTAGCACCTAGATTTTAGTTAATGGCAATTAAGGCAGCTTTTCCCAGCATGTAGTCTTAGACTAAGGCTCAGTATACTGAAAAAGAAGTTAGGAAATAATGAATAATGGCAAGAAAACATGTAGCATATATGATATTTTGGATGATAAAACTGCATTTTAATTACAGAGTTGGGTTGATAGAAATAAATTTTTCATGAAAAATTCTGTTGGCATGGTCTGCAGAACTCTGGGAACATTTCTATTGAAGTTGTTTTCCCTGTCATCTAGAGCTGGAATGGTCTGTGGATTGTCACAGTACAGGAAATTGACAGTGGTTACTCTCTTGCTGTCTAGTCACTGACAGCAAGATCTAGGGGCATAGAGAATAAACTTTGCACAGTCACTTAAGTAATCAGTGTACATGGCATGCAGTAAGCTCATCCTCAATTCCCACGGCAAAGGTGTCTACAGTCCCCTTAGACTGATCAATTTTTCAAAAAACTATTACAAAAGGTATCTTAAAGTTCTCACTATTTGCTAAAATTCATGGACCTAAATTAGAGTTTCTCAAAGTGGGTTTTCATGGTACCATATTATTTAAATAGGGTATTTGTGAAAATTTTAGATTCCTGGGCCTTGGGACAGATCTGTTGAATCAGGTTATCCTGAAAAATTTTAACCTTTTCTGGGTCTTTCATATTCCTGGAAAATTTAAGTATGATTTTTCATACTGAAAATTTAAGTATGGATTTTCTGTTATCTAAGTGCTCCAGCATAAACAGATCTAATAATCCCAGTATCAATAAATTGATTTTATTTTTAGAAATGTCTTTTCCAAACCACTATGTGTAAACCCACACAAATATTGAGGATTATATGGTTTCACAGACTAAGGCTGCAAGATATTTCTGCCTTTCTAGCTCAGTTTGGACAAATTTGTGATAGCAAACTCAGTTTGCACAAAAACTAGTTGAGCAATATATGAATATACAATTATAAATTTGGTAACTTGAATTTTTTTTAAAGTAGGAAAAATGTTTCTGAAAAACTGACAAAGAATGAAAGTACAGACTAGTCAGCTCTGAATATATTATCACTCTGGTGACTTTGGGCAAGATACATATTTTCTGTCTATTTTAGTTTTAAAATAAAAATAAATAAAATGAGATAACAGTACCTACCCATAGTACTATTCTTAGAAAGAAACTATATGATCAGCATGAAGTATGGATCTGAGTGTCTGGCATATATAAAATCAACTAATTATATGTACATTATAATTATTATAACTATTTTTAAAAATTATACTTCCATTTGTGCTCTTGCCCCAGGCCCTTTATTATTAGAGGAAGACTGCCATTTTCCCCTTCCTAACTCCATCTCTCAGCTCCAACAACTCTGCATACATAACCTGCCCACAGAGGCATCTTTCTATACCCTAGCTCTCTTTCCCAAATTTCAGTGTGCTTAAAGCCTCCCCCACCACCACTCCAAGTTTCTATCTAAATAAAAAATCAGAGCCTGGCTATTTGTTCAGAGCTTTTAAGGCTTCATTCTTGTCTCACACTCCCTCCGTGCTTCAGATGTATATTCTACTGCTCCTTCAGAATTGAATTGAGTGTCAGTCATGTCGTTCTCCATGCATCCTCTGTGTATTACATTCTTTGTCCAGCCTGGTCCCCGTGACCGAAATGGACTCTCCATCCTTTACCAACCATTGAAATCCAGCCCATCCTTGACCCAAAGTCTGGAAGCTTTCCTGGTGTATAGAAGCTTCTCTGATCTCAATCATTGAGTTCCTTTCTGTTCAAAGTGCGGTCCATTCATCAGTTATAAACCAGCCACGGGGTTCTTGTCGGAAATGCAGAATCTCAGACTCCAGGCCTATTGAATCAGAATCTGCATTTCGACAAGTTCCCCAGGTGATTTGTACACACATTCGGAGAAGTGCTGAACTGGAACACCTGGAGCAGTGGTGGTCAATTTAAGCCATGGAATCGAATCACCTGGGGTTGTTAAAAAAAAAATGACTCCTGTACTCTGTTCCCAGCTTTTCTGATTCAGTAGATTTAGCTTTTACCCCTAGAATTCTATTTTCAAAATTTCTAGTGAACTCAATGAATTGCCAAAGCTGAGAAGCCCAAATGATGCCATTACATATGATGTGTGTTCTCCAATTTTTTTACAGATTACAATCAACTTAACTAAATGTGAGATATATATACACATAGATTCATATGTATCTCCCATTTAGTTATATATATACGATTTATCTGAAAAAGGATAAAGTCAAAATATCTATACTAATTTTAAAAACAGCTGTAATTTTTCTTGCTAACACTGTCCATGTGTGGATACTTACAGCAGGGAGAAAATATAATATCTAAAACTACTACAGCTTGCTAAGTTCTAAAATTCTGTGAAGTAGATTTATTATTATATTTACATTTTTTATAAGGAACCTGAAAGTTTAGAAAGAGTATTAACTTGTCCAAGGTTGCACATCTAATAGGCAATGCCATCGCTGTATTGGCCTCAGGCAACTCCCATGCCATTTGCATCCCCACATCAACAGATAAATAACAGGACACAGCAGTGGTGATATCATCACTCTCACTTCTGTTTTGAACTAATTCTTGAATCTAACTCCGTTTCATTCTTACTCCAACTGTCATGTTCTGCAGCTTTACCATTAATTCTTGCAATAACTGTTCAATTGCTTTTTCTGACCCCAGTTCCTCAGTTCTCCATTTCTATTGTGTCCAGAGACAGCTCAGTAAAACTCAAATTGCATTATGTCCCTTTCTGTTCCATCCACTGGATGGGACCTTCAGATATCACAGCCCACCATAATCTGGAACCTACTGGATGTCATTGACTATTCTTCTTCCTTATAATGCTTGTCCTCATCGTCAATGTTTGAGGTACTCCTTGATATTCCTGAAGGTTCATGTCAAACAGTTTCATTCAAAGTCTGTTAAAATATAATCTGTGCTTCTAAATTCATTGTAAACATTTAAACTATAAAAACTGTTATAAGACCGTTTTCACTCACATTTATGTTATATCATATCCAATATTTGCTAGTGCATGTTCCAATATCAGAGTTCACTTTTGGAGGAATGGTCTTTTGGGAACTAGGGAAAATGTGGAAGAACACTAAGTCAGGGGTGGTCCATTCTTTAAAAACATTTTATAACCAAGACTCATCATAGAACATAAAGTAATGAATGTTTTTTGCCCAGATAATACATTTTTAAACACATTTTTAAAAAAAATTTTAAAGGGTGTATTGTGAGGCGAGGAGTCAGGAAAGTTTGAATTCTGAGATCCATTTTCTCCCACAAAGATTTTTTGACATCTGTGGCATTGTTCTTAAGCACTAAAAGGTCTGGCTGTATTTGTACATCTTGGTCAGACATGTGAGATGGGACCTCTCCATTCTTTCTATAATTAAGGAGCAGAGGAGAAATAAAGGCAGAAATACCTAAAGACAAATGAAACTAAAGAATGTCATGGAATGACTTGTGCAGACTGATAGTAGCCTGTAACATACTTAATCCTGGAGGGAATTTTTGAATAAAAATATTGAGTAAAAGGAACATTATTTCTGATCGTCATTGCTTACATGGATAGAAAATAGCTTCAATTACTATTGAAGGAAACCCTTAACAATCTGTCCTCCTTTTGTTGCATAAACAGACATGATATCTTATTATGTTTCATAATCCCACACCAAACATGCTTCTTTGTATGTTCTTGATGCTCAGAATATATTGGCCTAATAAATGAATATTTAGTATATTAAAATATACCTAGACTATTTTAAAGAAAAGATAATCTTTTAAAGTTATCATATATAAAGATTGTTTTCATCACCTCAAAAATCATTGCAATATATAACCACTACATATTAAATTTGATTTTTGATAAATCAAGTTAATACTACCATGCTTATCAATATTAGACATATATTTAGAGATAAAGCCAATTGACAGTTTCCAAACACAACTTCTTAAACCATGTTAATTTCAAAACCAGCTAATTATCTATAAGTATATAAAAAATACATAATCATAAAAACAGAAATTTTACCATAGTCTGAATTGATTGATTAGCCTGGACAGAGTGGATCGGTCATTTGATTGAGCCAGATACTACCCTATTAAATTCTAATCCATGGCCAAATTTTACTATTTATCTCAATGTTACATTTACTATTTAGTTTGTATTTAGCACAATTTGGCTGCATTTGTTTGGGTGATTAAAGTACTAGCTAAGTTTCAAGACAAGCCTTAGAATTATATAATGTAGGTGTTACAATACATTGTCAAATGCCAATAATATTTTTAATACTGTTTTAGAAAAACAACTTTAAGACCTGATACATGTTTGCTTCCAATCTCTGCTTATTTTAAGTATTTTACTGAGGGAGTCCTGTGAAAAATTAGCATGGTCTCTAACAGAATTTAAATTCTTACTGGCCAATGGAATTCTGCAATTCCATTAACACGAGAGCCTGACATAGCTGAGATTTATATTGCCAGAAACTCTTGTTTGATTTATAATCTGGTAATCCTTTTATCCTCCATTTATATGCAGTATAACTTGACGTAAGTGCAAGAATGCCTCCGCTAATAGAATTCACGAATAGTGGACCAAGACATTTTTTAGATCATAAAGGCGCTGTGAAAAGGGGCGGAAAGCAAAAAGCTGGACCTGGCTATGAAGGGTTGATGTGACCTGGCTTTAAAATAGTTTAATAAAATGAAACTCATGTTAAAACTACTGATTTTAGAATGATACACTAGCATAGAGTTCTCTTTAGATGGGGTGCTCCCTCAACTCAGCCCACATAACTATTTTACTAGTCCTGGAGTCACAAGAGAGTTTAGATACTTGTAATTTTTGTTACAGTTCATAATAAAAAGTTATGTGGACTTATGAAGTGTATGTATATGGAGGGAAGCAAAGAAAATGGAGTCGGGGGCAGAGAAAATCCTAAATATCATACTGAGCCTGGGAACATTCTGAGATATAAAGAAAGCTGGTTCAACAAAGAACATTTACAGCATCCACTTTATCTATAAAATGACATCTTTAAATTAGACACTAATCCAAACAAACGAAAATAATACTAAACTAAGGGCCCAGGGTTTTTATCTGTTGTGGTCTTCTCTCTTCTATCCAACTTCCACTTCCTTTCCCCCACTATTATATGCTATTTGTTAACTGTACTTTGAACTTGGTTGGAGAAATATTAATAATTTCTCTCACTGCCACTCAACAATAAAATGATGTTTCTGCTCGTGCCATTCAAATGCTGATTTTTGAACAGGAATTATTTCATTCTCATAATTTCTCTCTAGACAGTCCAAAATTCTAGTTAAAAAACCTGCTAGACAAGTAAAAAATATATAATCCACATCCATCCATGATATATGCATACAAAAATCAATTAAAAGGGTATGTGTCATGGGGGAGGGGTACAGTGAGATATTAGGTGATTTGAGGGTTTTTGCCTTTGTGCTTTTGTGTTTTCTGAATTTTCTGCCTGAACATGTATTATTCTGGAGATCAAAAGCAGCACTCTTGTAAAGAAATAAACTTTGAAAATGCCTAGATTGCCGAAATAAAAAAGTACGATGGAGTATAATGATAAGGTCTTAGGAGGGCAGTACTTCATGATACTAAATAGGTCATCCAAATATGGTGCTGCTCAGATAGCTTCAACCATTTTAGCATCCTTGAATTTTCTATGATTTAATATCATTCTCTCATTAACAGTAGGTCTTTGGTAATTTTGTCATTTGATATTTTAAAGTTTACATTATATGACATCAGAATACTAAAGGAACTAGGGTCAACCATGTTTTAGGTCAACTTGACCACTTAGTTACAATATTAAAAATCAATTCATAAGCAAATCAGGATATACAAATATTTTTCTCTATGTTGAACCATTTCAGAAATAGGATGGCAAATGTGAATATTTAATTCTCCAGAACTAATAGTTGAATTTTATTTTAATGATCTAAGAGGCAGAGAAAAGAAAGAGATATCAAGGCAAGGAAAAATGGAAAGGCGGAGTAAGAGATGGGTAAAGAAAAAAAAAGAGAGAAAGAGAGAAAGTTATATTAACAATATTGAGCAAGATCCTATGCTCAGAATGAAATCTTGGCACTGTTCCTTTGGTTATTAAGAATATGAGTCAGCTTCAAAATGTCTCTGTGCCTTCCAGAGAAAGAATACTCCTGATAGGATCCCACAACACAAATACTTTGCTTCGCAGTTTGAGCTGACTACAAAGTTCGGCATTGTAAAAGTTGTACAACTAACTCTTCCTCTATTAAAATGCATATATTTATTATTAATTATTATTAAATTTCTTAATTTTAGAGTATTAGAGGGCAATGCAAAAATTTTGTTGACTCATTAGAAAGACCTAATGTGATAGTCTGCAAAATACAACACTGTATTAAAAGGCCATATTTATAGCATTAATTTTAAGTCCCCATTTGAACTGTTATATTAGAAAAGAATACGAAAAAGGTAAATCTCAAAGTTAAACTGGGAGTTTTGCCTATTTAGTTTTCTAATTTGCTGAACACACAGATAAGTTCTTTTCTCCACTCACATCTACCCTGCAAATTCTCTTGACTCCTTACTTTTTTAAAAATCTATTTCCTTCTCTATTGCCTCTCTCCATTTTCCTTTTTCTCTCTCCTCCCTATTCTTTTTGTTTAAATTTTCTTCCACCCTAATACCATATGAATAGAAATTTGCATATTACTATGTCAGTTCTGAATCCCATTCATTTATTCACAATGATGACCAAAGATAAATGATTAAATTTCCTTCTAAAGCAATTGACATTTTCAGAATCTTCATGTGTTATAGCAGTTCATGATTCAGTCAAAATGAATCAAATAAAATATTGGTTACATTTTATATTCTTCTTCCCCAGGACTTGCGATCTGGTTGTACTGAAATAAAATTAGGAAGTTGCTTGGAATTAATTTAAGCATTATACTGCATTATACTAAAAGTAATCATATGTGTAGTGCATTACTGTAATGCATTATTCCTTATTTTCTAGATAATGATTACCTCCATGATATAATAAAATAATACCGTAACTACATTCAATTTTTCAGCAAAATAGACTTAATTCTGGTAACAATAAAAAAATCAGTGCATTACAATGTCTATAAAATTATACCATTATGGACAAGAAGAATGCAGCATTTATAGCTTTTTCTATATCTTAATATGAAAAAATTTCAGTTACTGATTACAAGTATTATATCATCTTACATTGCAATAGGGAAAGTAGCAGGCAGGAGAAAAAGTTTGGCACTCCAAAATTAGCTAAAATCCTTGATGGTCTGTTTTTCGAGAAGTGTGTATGTGCATATATGTGCATGGGTATTTAAAAATTTAAAGTGGAATGGAAAAGAATACACTCTATGTGTGACTAAAAATAATACTGAAATAGTTTGTAAAATGTTCTCTTGGAAAGTTGATTTTCCTTAAGTTAGAAACAATAAATTCTCTTCAGAGGAAGGGAAATATATTAATGCATCTCTAAGTATCAATTCAGGTGGTTTAATCTGTGAAACTTTCCTAAAAATAATTTGATAGAAGTTGGGGAATTAGAAATACATAGATTTAATTACTTTTTTAAAATTCTTTGAGTCTCAGTTTTCAACCTATAGGATGGAGATTGCACTCCTCAATGTTATTGTGTGGATGAAAGGATGTAACACGTTAAAGCACTAGCACAAAATAAGTACACAATGCACATTTCCCTATTCCTTTCTTGTCCTCTTCCTTTTAGATATGTATTTTTCTCCTATTTTCAGGGATTTTATGTGTGTGAGAGTAATAATTTTCTTATACCTCTTAAAAAAAGAATATTAATAATATTGTTTTTGGTTTTATTAAATCATCTCTTCATTTTAAGAAAGCATTGAAGCCTTATGATAAAATAATCTCACTTAAATATATTAGTTATCTATGAAGTTTGTGTTTAGCTCACTGGATTTTCTGTTTTTCTTTAAGATAAGAAATATAAACCATGTGATGGAGAGAGTTTTTTTCTTCTTTTTTTATTAATATATGCCCAGGTCTCAAAAAATACCTCGGACATATTTTACACTCAACAAATATTTGTTGCATTTAAAATGCACTCAAGTTTGAGTTGATACACATTTTCCTCAGTCTACTTTAATTGAATATAGTTTTGCCTTGGTTTGGTTTTATTCAAAATGAACAATTAAACATTTTGAATACTAATTGATACTATCTTCATTATAGTTTAAAGTACAATATTGAAAAGGTGATGCATATAATAGGAACTCAGTAAGTGTATTGGGAAAATGAAAATATTTGAATCAGCCTATTCATTTTTAGAAATAAATTGAGCATCCAAAGTTCATTCAAATTATTTGACAAAAAGAATGTTAGTTTACTATCATGGCCAATATGAAAAGAATGCTAACATGAGGTTAATAAATACAATCATTGTCCTAGAGAATTATTTGTGATGGCAATTTGCAAAAATGACTGTTCATTAGAACTCCTGTTATTCAAAATGGGTAGAAGACATCTGTGGAATCTGAGCTCATTTAAATGTTTCATCTGTTGGAAAATACAGGAGGACTTGGAGTTTGTGATACATGCTACTGTGCTTTTATTTTGTAGCTTATTTTTTTAAAAGAACTTTATTGTCACTTTTTATCTCCCACAATAGTAAAAGCTTTGTAGAAGACGAGGAAGACAAGAGCTACCATCTGGAGGGTAGAAAGTTTTGGGAAGTTATCAAAGGCAAAGAATCTAAGAATCCAGGAGGATCTTAAACTACTACCCTTTCATTTTAATTTTTAATTATGGAAATATTTGCTAGAAAAAGAGACTCCATCTACAATGGCAACCATTTTTATATTCAGATATTTACCATGTAAAATAATTGAATGTCAGATGAAGAACTGCCTGTCATATTTTGCTATTAAAATAATATATTTTTATGCATAATTTGACCCACCTCCATGAGTTACTCTAGCCTGTGGTCTCTCTGCAGGACTTTCCAAAGGGATTTTAATAATACTCATGTGTTTGTCATCTTAAGCAGTGCAGGCTGTTAAACTCAATTTGTAAAAAATATATTCAGGTATAAAACCAGATAATCTGTATCCCTTTGGAATCAAAAGTCACTTTGCCAAAATATTTTAACACGCAAAATTGCTTCTTGAGAGATGTTTGCCATGATAAAATGACAGAAAACTACATTTCCATTATAATTATAACTGACTTGTGGTGCTAAGTTTTTATAATTTAAAGGTATTCTCAACTCTGACAGCC
>RJWJ010013090.1:0-40578 GCA_004363605.1 Indri indri
TAAGTAAAAAATGTGGTTGGGAGATGCAGGGATTCCAGAGGGCTTCCAAAAGAAAGAGGGAATATGAGAAGGGAGAAAAGGCTAATGTTAGGAAAGGAAGGGACATCCACATGGCTGTAGGGCAGGGCAGTGAGGCCCAGACTTTTGCTCAGGGCGAAAGGACACAGTCTGGAGACAAGGCGCACAGTACATGAGTTTCCAGACTTCCAACTCTATAAGGTTCGCGGTCATCACTGGAGCTTTGAGGAAAGAACTGCTTACCCTTGTTCAGGTTGTGAGGTCTAAAATAGGGAGGGGAAGACCCCCCTCCAAGATCAGTGTCAGGAACTGGAAACACCTTGAGTGAGGCTGCCAGGGCGGCAGTAAAAGGGACAAAAGTGCCCTTTGTAAAGTGACCCAGAGAGCAGAGTGGAAGTTACAAGCCTAAGGTTTTAACTCTGCCAAGAAACAGCTTCTAAATGCTCTTTCTGACTAAAGAGAAATGAGCTACCTTGGGAGGGAGGGACTTTCTTGTCCCTGTAGGTGTTAGTGGGTACAGGATGACCGCCTCGCAGGGATGGTGTGGGAGGGATTCCGACAGTGGCCTCTGAGGCACTAATCAGCAATATGACTTTGTAGTTATTGAAAGACTTAGATACTGAGATAACTTTAAGAATATTTGGGACCAGGAGTATATTCTATTATAAGCTCAGAGTTAAAACTCTTCATAGAGAGTCAGAGCTAGACAGGATCTTTAAAATCATCTTGTCTAACCTCCCTCTTACCCTCCGACCAATTTTACATAAATAAGAAAATTAGGGCCCAGAAAAAAAAAAGGACTAACTCAAGGTGGCACAGCTAAGCAGCAGATCTGGGCTGGAACCTGGAACTCGCAGGCGTTCCGCGTCTCTCTACATCTCTGCCGGGCTCTTTATCAAATCTGCCCAGCAATGTCTGGAAACGTACTAGGAAAAAAATAATGGAAACAATTAAACCTTGACAAATGACAGCTTCTTCAGATGTGATTTAAACACAAAGAACTATAAGGAACTCCATTGCTGAAACTCCGAGATAACATCAAGGAAAAGGAGTCATTTCACATAAATCTCAGAGATGATGTCATCTAAACACAGAAGTAGTTAGTGGAAGTTCCAACTCATCATGAAGGAAATGATTCTTATAAATAGTTTTGATCTGAAGATACTGTTTGGCGTCTTAAAATCATAGAGTCTTGAAATAGGAAGACCTACCACTGAGGTCATCTGATCGAGGGCACAGTGACCCTGCTAACATCAGCCGGGGTCAATGCCACTCTCAACTCTGTGTTTCCACGGTACTTTGTATTAGCCACTGCTCTAGTATTTTGCACATTAAAGTATACCAAATTGAATGGCAGTTTTTCTTCCGAAATGAAAATAGTTTTTTTCTGACGGTAAAATGAACACTCTCGTTGTAAAACATCAAATAATACAGAGAAATAAAAAAAGACTTATCAGAAATACTGTCACGCAGAGATAACCATTCCTAGCATTTTGATAAATATTATTCAGTTATTTCTCCATGTACATGTTTATACTCACGCATCCATAGTTTGCAAAATTGGCATCAGAGTATAAATGCAGTTCTGTCACATTTCACTCCACCATTTGCATAGATCTGCATTTTCATGTTAAAGGCTGCATAGTAGACCACTGTATGAATAAATCTTAATAAAATTAACCGGACTCAGCTTGATGGATCAGGTTATTCTCAGTTTTTGTTTTTGCTTTTTTTTTCCCACAACACTCCATTTATACACAGAACTAAACAGACAAGCACGGAGTCACTATTGTGGTTAGAAGTTGGCAGCATGGGAAGGGATGGAACAGGTGAGGAGCAGGGGTGTGGTTAAAAAAAAATACAGCTCCCCCCCCCAACTGGGGTGCCTGGTCTGCTTCAACCCAAGAGGAATCAGAAGATCAAAAGTGGTTTGGGAAGGCCAGAACCGTCAGGGATGGAGGGAGGAGGAAAATCCAGGGGGTGGGGGGACTGTTCGGCAACTGGGGTGAAGGGATTGCCCTCTCCCTGCTGGGATCCCCCCAGCCCCTCCGTCTGGCAGGAAGGGGGCAGCCTGCAACCCCCAGGGGCAGGCCTGGGGCTGCTAGATGCTCCAGGCAGGGGGCCGGAGGGGGCTCACACAGGCTTGCCCTCCAGGGAGATGACGGCACTGCCCCCCAGCTTCTCTGCCAGGGTGCCGCGGTCCTTGACCTCCTCACAGCAGTTTGCTTGTAATTCATGCTTGATCTCTGTCAGCTTCGTCTTGATGGCGTCCTTGGAGCTGGCATAGATCATTTTGCTCTTAAGGGGTGCACACTCAGGGGCCCAAAAGATAAACACCAGATCTTCCTTCTTACTCTCCTTGGTCTCATAGGTTGCATCATAGAGGGCATAGCGGCAGTCCTTGTCTGGAAGCGTCTTGACAAACGTGGCGTAGGGATCGTCGACAGTCTGGCCCACGTCACCTACCAGGATCTCCTTGCCCTCCTCCAAGATGATGTTCTTTTTGTCCTCACTCAGGCAGAAGAGCACTGCCTTCTTGCGCTTTCTTCACCTCCTCTGGCGTCGAAGACTTGCACACCTTCATGTCGTTGAACACCTTGATGATGCCATCGGAGACAGCCACACCAGAGGCCATGTTTCTAGAAGCAAAAGGGTGATGGCAAGGAAAGCGAGAGAAGAAAAGAGCCGCTGCAGCTGCTGCCAGGACCCAACTGAATGCGGCCTCTTCTGGCCCCTTCCGTTTAGTATGAGCCCTGTTTTTGCTTTTTTGAGACAGGGTCTCCCTCTGTGGCCTAGGCTGGAGTACAGTAGCCTGATCATACTTCACTACAGCCTTGAACTCCTGGGCTTAAACAATCCTCCCACCACAGCCTCCCTAGTAGATGGGACGACAGGTGTGTACTACTATGCACAGCTAATTTTTTAATTTTTTGTAGAAATAGGTCTTGCTATGTTCCCCAGGTTGGTCTCGAACTCCTGGCCTCAAGTGATCCTCCCATCTTGGTCTCCCAAAGTGCTGGGATTACAGGTGTGAGCCGCCATGCCAGGCCCCTGTTCTCAGTTTTTCACTAACGTGGGGGGTTATTTCCTGAGAGAAAGGTCATCTTAATCACCCATGGGAGGGTGAATCATCTTTAGAAACTAAAAGTAGCTTGCTTCCTCCAAAGTAGTAAGCAGGGTGGCTGTGGGGCTAAGGCCTCCGGAGACTGAATGGGTGGTGGGAGGCTCTGTTGTCTCTTCTGGAAAAGGGCTCTTTGGTGCTGCTGCAGAAGCTGCCAGGGGAAGGCCTTGGGGTATGTCAGAGCCTGGAGCCCATCCTGACCCCAGCGGACTTCCAGGTCAGCTTGCAAACCTACCCTTGCTAACCTGCCCCTAGCAAGAGCCAGAATTGAGGACAGGACTAGCCCCTGGTCCAGGGTTCAGCTCACCCAGGCCAGCTGCTGCTCATGGCCCCAGCAGGAGACATGGCTGCCCAATATCTTGGTCACCAAATGAGGCCAAAACTTCATCCACTTCTGGGCTTTGGCAGATTGTCAAACCAACTGCTACTCTGTCACCAACCCTTCCCCTTATAGTTATAGTAAGAGACGTCATCATCAATTAATTCCCACGGGTGCTACATGAACTGGAGACTGAGGGGCTCTGGCACACACCCAAACTCTGAGGACAACCTGGGTTACAAAAGTCCCACCACAGTACCTGCAGCTGAGGAAGAAGGAGATAACAATGCCACAGTGAACACCTGTATACATATGTCTTTACATGGGTATCCAATTATCTCCTTCTTAGAAACTCTTTAAGTGGCATTGTTGCATCTGTGGGAAGATGCTGAACAAATCTTGTGTGATGCTGGGTGGCCTGGGAAAGGCCAGCTGGCCAGTGGCTGAGAACCCTCACAGGGCAGCAACTTAATACAGAAGTAGCCACTGTTCAGAGTCTGGCCTTGAAGGTTCAGTGGGGCCTGGAGGAGACAGAGCAGGATGCCCTGTGAGGAGCTTATGCCGAGATGGATACCTGCCAGGGGAGCGGGCGTTGGGGTCAGCCTGACTGGCCAGCCTGCTCTCTCTTGCTGTGGGAAATCAGGATGAAGGCCAAGTCACAATCAGAAGGCTACTGGTCACCCTGGACTCAAGTAAGGGGCATTAATTTAGTGATCTGAATGAAGGCCAAATGCATCCGTCCCCTGGCCATGGTGATATACACCTTTCAGGTGACAATGGCTGCAGAGGAAAGTCAGGTGCGTTGCAAGCACAGAAACTGCTCTGTGGCTAAGGCGAACCCCTAGCCATTCTCCTACAGAGCCCTTCTTCTGTCCAGCAGTCTCTACGGGGCGGGGGACTCACAGCTTTTCAGATTAAGAGGCTACAAATGAGCCAAGTCACACCATAGAGCCCTATTTATTTCAAATAGCCTATCCATAGCTTACTATTTCACTCATCCATTCTCCTATTCACTCAGTCATCAAACGATGGCTGAGCACTGCTCAGGTCCTGGGAGACAGCAGTGAGTAAAATAGACAAAATTCCTGCTGTTGTGGAGTCCAGATTCCAATAGGGAGAGAAAGACAATAGACATATAATCACATAAATACACAATATTAGAAACAAGTATACCATTAATTAAATAGGACAATTTCTAACTTTAAAAATCTGTATGTAAGATATTAGAGGCTGATATTTGCTATGAACAAAAATGAATGAGGGTAAGGGGCTGGAGACTGAGTGACTGGAAGTGGAGGACAACTTTCTTAGGGTGATCAGGGAAGGTCTCTCTGACAAGCTGACATTTGTACCAAGGTCGAACTGTATAGACATGGGGAGGGCGGGCATGCCAGGTGGAGGGAAGATCAAAGCAAAGGCCTTGAGGCTAGAGCTCGCCGGGAACAGCAGAGGTCAGAGCGGCTGGGTCCATAAGCAAGGGGAAGCAGTGGTAGGAAGCGGGGTCAGAGAAGTCGTGAGGCGGGGGAATCAGACCAGGTAGGGATTTGCAGGCCTACACTGTAAAAACTGGACTGTACTCTGTATGACATGGGACACCACCAAAGGGTAGAACTCACTTTTTATAAGGAGTCTGACTGCTGAGTGGTGAATAAACTGATTATTCTATTACATAATATGTCAAAAATAGAGCCCTTATAACATTAGGAAAAGGACCTTGGAGATCACTGAGACTTCTGCCGCTCAAAATGTGACCTCTGGACAGGAAGAATTGGCGTCACTTGGAACTTGTTAGACATGAAGCATCCCGGACCCCACCCCAGACCTTCTGAATCAGAATCTGCCTTAACAAGACTCCTGGGTGGTCTATGTTTAAGAGGAAGTGGGAGAAACACTGTTCTAGTCCAATCCCTTCATTTTACAGGCGATGAAACCGAATGTTGGTCTGAGGAAGCGGCTTGCTTATGATCACACGCTGATTTCACAGCAGGGCTGAGGCCAGAGCCCAGGGCCCCCCGCTCTGGCGAGCCCCCTTTCCATGCACGCACCATCTCACACGGTCCCAGGCTAATGGCTTGTGATATTCAGTCAGTCAATCAGCCAACAGTTCATTCTCTCACTCATTACTAAGGCGCCATCCCACAATGACATGCAGTCATCTCACCAAAGATTTTTACCCTTTAAGAACTCAAAAGCAAGTCAAAAGAAGCATCGATAAAAGACTAGGTAAATTTAGCTTAAAACCCAACAGTAGCCACCCTCCCTGCTCCCCACCACCACCCTGCATCTCATCATCTGTTGAGATTTGCTGGAAACACCCAGGATGTTTAGGTGTGGTGCCCCCTGAAATGTTTCTTCCTCCAGAAGGGTGGGAAAGGACACAAATTTCATTGTCTTCTCAGCAAAAAAAAAAAAAAAAAAAAAAAAAAAATCCCCCAGGGCCTGGAGCAATTAAAACAAAAAAAATCCCTGTGTTGTACCACCCCAGGATCTTAGAGATTAGACATAGAAAGCCAGGTCATGTCCCAAAAGGGAAGAGTCAAGAGAGGAAGAACTCTATTTTCAGAGATTGATAGGGTGAATGGCTGGAAGTTTCTACAATGGGGAAAAAAAGGCTGGGTTATCATTTCTGTCATTGCTATTATTGTTGTTGTTATCAAAAACATGTACATAGTGCACTTAAATTATTGTCCCTTTAAAACAATAAAGGTGATAACAGAGATTTTTTTTCGTGCATGTGCAAATCCAAAGAGAATTCTCTAATGCGCCAGCAGTTTTGCTGGTGGCCCGGCCACGACTGTTGGGATCCAGGCAATTCCAGGGGCAGCTGTAGGTGTGTTGTTTGAGACTGAAAAGGATCAGAGGACTCTTTAAAGAAGTGGTTCTGGCAGAGCGGGAAGGGCACTTCCAAGGGGAGAAAACCGCTCTCCAGGCTGCTCCAGCAGTTCAGGTGGTAGATGGTGAGGAGAGACGCTGAGAGAAGGGAGAAGGGGCAGATGGGAGACACTGCGGAAGGAGACACCTATCCTAGGGCAGCCGCTGGCTGGGAGGACGGGAGAGAAAGGAGAGCTGAAGACGGCTCTGCAACAGCAAACCTGCGTGATGGGTGGGGACATGTGGGTAACCTGGACAGTGCCTCGATTTCTGCAGCAGCCAGGCTTGTTAGCACCAGCTGCTGCCCACCCTTCTCCACGCCCGACCTTGGTGTCCGGCACAGCAAAGGCTTATTTATTCCCCACTCATGTCAAGGGACGATGTGGGTGGAGCTGGCGGGGTGGCACTCCTGCACAGCTGTCTTCTGAACAGAGACCTGGGCGTCCTGGCTGTGCCCATCTTGTAACTTTGCCATCTTGGAATCTTTTGCTTCCAGCCGGATGGACAGAAGAGAATGCAAAGCTTTTTCTTCACCACCATGAACCAGAAGTGACCCCTGACTTGTTTGCTTCCAGCAGTGAGACTTAGTCACGCAACCATCGCTAGGGAACACAGGGAGGCCCTGCTGCCACCCGGGAAGCTGCCCCGCTGTCGGGGAGCCTGTCACCGTAGGAGCTGTTGGTCACTGTGAGTACCAGGGAACTTCCCTTGGTGTCTCCTCGTGCCAAATCACATCGTGCTGTGCTGCCTGGACAGTCCCTGCTTAGGGTCAGGGTTTGAAGGACAGCAGGGAACAGTGGCTCTGGGAATCCCCCCTTGTAAATGGCAAAGCCCTGTGCCGCCTGTGCCTTTGTTGTTTACTGTGCTCAGGCTGTGTGACCTTTGATGCTCCTTCCAGCATGGAGATTTGATGATGACTGTTCAGAAACTTTGGATTCTTGCCCTGTCTCCACCACTCCCTCACTCTCTGATCTCAGAGGAGTCCCTTCTTCCTGGGCCTTAGCTTCCAGAGCTGCAGTAGGAGTGGGCCGGCCTGAATGATCTTTACCGTCCTTTCTAGGCCTGAGACCACCCCATTTCTGCTTCTCCTGAGCCCCCAGAAAGGACTGAGGCCTGGAAAACCTTCTGGATTCTCTGCTGAGGCTTTGGTCCTACCTGATCTGCCCAAAATTGCGTCAACAAACTCAGAGATGCCTTCAGCTGGCTGGCTGCTGGCATTCAGTAGCTGGCAACTATCCAAAAGAAAGCAGGACCTGAATGGGTAGAGGGAGAGACCCAAGAGCCTGTGCCAGGGCCAGGGGTCAGATTTCAAGGCAGCAAAATGTATGTTCTGCCTGCCTGGACCTCTGCGAGAGCCAGGTGTGAGCAAGGCCTGAGCAGCCACAGATAGGAGAGCAAGTGACGTCAGTCAGGGCACCAGCAGGCAACAAATGCACATTCAGAAGTGTTTGGGGACGGGGATACAAGCTTGAGGAAGGGGACTCTTTACAAAGGTGTGGCCAGAGTTAAGCAACCAACAAACAATGGTGAGGGACCCAGGGACGGGGCCTGAAGGGTAAGGGAGACAATGGTGTGACCTCTGCCCGCAGGAGCTGGCGTTGTGGGCGGGGCCTGCCCGCAGAAGCCAGAGTCGTGGAGGGATGAGACGGCAGGAAAGCAGGGATGAGCCAGTGCAGGTGGGGGTGGGATAGGGCAGGGAATAAATATGTCAGCCTCTAATCTCTTGCCAGCACCTCCCATTGGCCAAACCCAACAGGAAGCCAGAGGAACAGAGAGCTGGCGATGCAGTTATAGAAAATGCCAAGGGCACAGAGCAGGGGACGGAGTGAACGGGGAGGCATGTAGAGGAATCACCAGCATGCGAGTCTGGGGGCTCACCTGGTCTTTCTCCCCATCTCTATCAGGGGAGCTTTGAATGGCCTGGACCGGGTCGTACGGCGCCCAGTGAAATTCCCACCCAGGCTGGTGATGACAGCGATGATAAGGAGATGGTGACATTATCTTAGATTTATATAACCATGCTCCCCTACAACAGTGTCTGGTTATCTAGAGCATCTTTCACGGCATCTGAAGGAGCTGGGTAAAATTCTCTGTGTCTTGCATTTGCTCTGCCTTTTTCCTGAGTGGTAACACTAGCTGCTCTGTCAGTCCTGAGAGAGTTGAGAGAGTGGGATAAATTTAGACCACAAAGTTATTGTGCCTGGGCCAATATTTTAAATACTTGATGTTTAACATGACCTCGACCTCCATTCTCTGCATAACCACATGTTCCCTGTCCTCAATTTGACCAGCTTCTCGGTCTCCCGCCCCCATGCTCCTGTGTATCTCCGGCCCCACCAGCTATGAATAGTTGGTGTGCACAATGAGACCGGGTGTTGGGCCGTCATCAGTTCCCACTCTGTCAGACACCATCACTGTCAAAACAAGTCAGCTATGTGGAAACCCTCACCATTCCTCCTGCCTCCTTTTGGAATGCACTGTTCTGACTGCAAGCACAAAGCAGCAATTTATAAGCATGAGTTGGTGCAGAAAACAAGACACAAAACCAAGAAAGTGAGTACGGCACAGCATAGCATGAAATTCAGAACTGTAGACAGGGAGATAGAATGGAATCGGGAATGAGGTGATGTTTCAAGATTAACCTACATGAGATATCAGGGCCAGGAAACCAGACCTTGAGTATTTCTTTTATTTCTCTGCACACACACAAGTTCACTACAGTATTACTGTCAATACATAATTTTAATCTGGCATGTTTAAAAGTCTTTAAGCAAATGTGTTTGTGAATGGGTCATGCTTTTTATTAGGTCATTAAATATGAAAAGTCCAATTTCAAATCAAAAGTTTAGTTTATTATATCTAAAACAAGAAGCAATACAATTAATCAAAGTATGCACCTAAACTATTGACACAGTTTTGCCATGCTAATGGTAGCTGGCTTATGCCAGCAGTGAAGAAGCCTGGAGAGCTAGTGGTGATGAAATTGTGAAAGGCATTTTCCACAGCTTGTTGAGAATTGAATATTTTTCCTTGCAAGAAGTGGTCCAAAGCCTGGAAAAAGTGGTAGTCAGCTGGTGCAAGGCCTGGTGAATACGGTGCCTGACAGAGAGTTTCCAAGTCCAGCTTCTGTAGTTCGAGCAGTGTTGGTTTTTGTGACATGTGGTCTTACGAGAGGATTGGCCTGTCTGTATTGACCAATCTCAGCTGTTTAATAGCAAACATCCTCATCATTTCATACAATTGGTTGCAGTACACATCTGCTATAATCAATTGATCAGGTTTCGTGAAGGTGTTAGTGGATAATACCAGCACTGGACCACCAAACAGACACTATTACCTTTTTTTGATGAATATCCGGTTTTGGACTATGTTTCGGTACTTCATCTTTATCCAACCATTGTGCCAAACACTTGCGATTGTCAAAAAGAATCCATTTTTCATCACATTGTTAACAGAAAAAAAGCCAAACTCTGTAAAATAATTTTTTTTTTTTTTTTGAGACAGAGTCTCACTCTGTTGCCCAGGCTAGAGTGCCATAGCGTCAGCCTAGCTCGCAGCAACCTCTAACTCCTGGGCTCAAGCGATCCTACTGCCTCAGCCTCCCAAGTAGTTGGGACTACAGGCATGTGCCACCATGCCCGACTAATTTTATATGTATATATTTTTAGTTGTCCAGATCATTTCTTTCTATTTTTAGTAGAGATGGAGTCTCGCTCTTGCTCAGGCTGGTCTTGAACTCCTGACCTTGAGCGATCCACCCGCCTCGGCCTCCCAGAGTGCTAGGATTACAGGCGTGAGCCACCGCACCCGGCCTCCACATGGCTCATTTTCAAGATTAAAATCACCAGAATGGAACTTCTCAAACCATCAACATACTGTATGTTCATTAGCCACATCCTTCCCAAACACTTTGTTGGCCTTTCAAGCTGTCTGCGTTGCATTGGTTCCATGACGGAACTAATATTGAAAATTAATACAAATTTTTGACTTATCCATGGTTTCACAAAAATTGCTCTAAAAAAAATTTGAAAGATAATCACAAGCCAAAACATGCCTTTGAAAGAATGAGGATGTACCTTTAAAATAAAAAAGAAACCCAAGAAGTGTCAAAGTGAAATATCAGAGATATCAACTGTCCAACTTAGTACTTAAGGAAATCGGACATTCCGTACTTACTAACCTAATAGTACTATTAAAAAAGGAAAAAGCATACAGAAAGTTTTTTTACCCTATCACATAGTATACTGTTTTTCAAACTGTGGGTCACAACCACATGAAATTAACTTAATGGAGTGTGGTCAGCATATGTCAAAAAATGAAATAGATCAAATATAAGGATCAGAGTATATTACATACAGAATACACACATGCACATATAAACCTGTGCCTGGGTGTTGACTTAAAGTGCACTCTTCACCGTGGGCCTCAGCATAGTAGAGCTGGCTGGGTGTCAGGGCACTTGGGCACTTGTTCCAGCAAAGTTATTAATCTTCCAAGCAGCTTCCTCTGGACAGCTGTCCTCTCTGGCCTTGGTAGCCTCATGTATAAATTGACACATTTGAACTGAATGAGTCCTAAGAGCCTTTCAATCTTCCCACTTAACACATATTGATTGAGCACCTACTAGATACCAAGCACTGGGGATTTAGCAGCAAACAAAATAAAGACCATGCCCTTCCTAAGTTTGTACTCTAGTACGGGGATGACAAAAGATAAACAGCCAAATGAAAAGAAGCTGAGTGCTGCTAAGTGAAGTGAAGAAAAATAAAGCATTTAAGGGGGCGAGAATGCAGAGATGAGGAATGCCACTTTGGGTAGAGTGGCCAGGGAAGGCTCTGGTGAGGAGGTATTTCAACAGAGACATGAAAAAGTGAAGAGATGAAGCCACGCGGATATCTGGGGGAAGAGCGAGTGCTCCGAAGGCTGGAGAGTCCTGCCTTGGAAAGGGCAGGAGTGGCCAGGGCAGAGTGAGCAAGGGGTCGGGGGTGGGAGAACAGCTGGGGGAGGGGCAGGGCCAGGGGAAAAGAGCCCTGGGGGGCGTTTGGCTGGCAGAGAGACCTGATCTGACTGGTGTTGTAAAAGGATCCCTGTAGAACGGTTAGGAGGCCAGTTAAAAGGCTTCTAGAATACTCCGGAGGTAAGATAATGACGACTCGCTGTGGAATGGTAAAGAGAGAGGAGATGGGGGGATTCAGAATATATTTTGAAGGCAGAGCAAGTGGAATTTGCTGACAACATATACGAATGGAGGGAGAAAGAGAAATCTAGGATGACTTCAAGGTTTGACACCTAAGCAGCTGGAAATGGTCTCAATTTATGGAGATCATGAAGATTATGAGAGGAGAGGGGTTGGGGTCTGTGTGTGAGTGAGGTGTGAGGTCGGAGATGCTTATTGAACATCCAGGTGACCATGTTGATGGCACTTAGACATCTGAATCTGGAGAGGCATTTGGGAGTCAGCAGCACTTGATGACACAGAAGGCCAGAGGGCTGGAGCAGATAACCGGGGAGTGGTAGACAGAGATTAGAAGAGTCCCAGGAACTGATCTCTGGGCCTCTCCAGCATAGAGAGGCCCAGAAGATGAGAAGGAAACAGCAAATATTCGACTCAGTGACTCTTTTCAGAAGAGGTTGCTGAACAGAGGGAAACCAGAAAAATGTGGTCTTTGTTTAGAAATAATTAGCATGGCTTACCTACCAATAACTGCTAAAATGATCACTCCTGATTACAACAATAACAGCATCTTGTGCAAAGCCAGCTAGAGGACCACTGGCAGATTAAATGGAAATGTGTATTGATTGATTCCGAGTTTCTTCCAGTTTCTTGGTGTTGTAAAAAATTGGGGAAATTAGAGCTTTGTTTGCTTTCAGCAACCTATTCAGACAGGAGGAAACCGATCCCCAGGGCTTCCCTGGCAGCCCCCATGCTCTGCAGGGAGCGTCAGGCTGGGTTTCCCAGCTCTGCTCTCACCAATGCAATCTCCATTTAAAAGTATAATTGGAGTGCCAAGTCCCTGAGCTCTCTGAGGAATTTCTCCCTCCTTTCTGTGAAGACAGGAGAGACTACCCTTGTTTTGATGCCTTTCTAGTGATTTCTTGGGCTTGTCAACAGAAAAGAATGCAAACTCTGTAAAATAATTTTAAAGAGATTTATTCTGAGCCAAATTTGAGGACCATGACCCAGAGCCATGACCAAGAACCCTTGAGCAAGTGGAGTTGCTGTGGTTCGGTTACAGTTCGGTTTTATACATTTTAGGCAGACAGGATTACAGGTAAAGTCATAAATCAGTATGTGGAAGGCACACATTGGCTTGGCCCAAAAAGCTAGGCTATCTCGATGTGGGGCTTTACGTTATAGGTGGGTTTAAAGATTATTTGACTTGTAATTGGTTAAAGACATGAAGCTTTGTCTAAAGGCTTAGAATGTTTTAAGATAGGGAGGTAAGGAGGTCTGTTAATCAGAGGCAAGACATGTATTTGTTGTGTAAATTGAGGACCTACAGGCTTATCTTGCATACACGTAGGCCTGTTAATGAGTTACAAAGGATGTCCCCCAAAAGGGAGGGGGGCATGATGAGGCATGTCTGACCTCCATCCTCCTGTCAAGCAATTTAGTTTTAGGATATCCCCTTGGCCAAGAGGGGGTCCATTTGGTCAGGCGGTCAGGGGGAGCCTTAAGATTTTATTTTAGTTCACAGGCTTTAAGACTAACTCTCCAACAAGGAGCAGACAAATGTTTAAGTTTAAGAGAATTGAATGCAAGCCTTGGCTTATTAAAACGGTCCCTTTGAGAAAGGATTCCGGACTGCAATGTTGGGCAAAATGTGTGGTGTTGCAGGGTGTGTCTGTCTGCTAGTGCTGGGTGTCAACGGCAGTTTGTGTCAACCATTTGGATGCAGCAACAGTCTTCTTGGGAGGTAATGGTGGCCACAGTGAGAGTACAGGGGAGAGCAGCAGACTGCTATATTAGGAGCCACCACAAAAAGAACCAGCAATTTTTGCACCCCAGGAAAACTTCCTAAACTGTCCCCACCGCCATTCTCCTCTGCAGGCTGGGCCTCCTTCTCTTTCACGACAGATTCGCTGATCCTCTTGTGACTTCTGGGCATGAAAGCCAGGGTCCTGTGCATTCCAGGAACTGTACCCCGGGCCTTCACCCTCCCTCTCTTTGCAAACCTTGCCCTTAGGGCACCAAGCTCCTGAAATGATTACAACTAGCTCGTGAGACAGGCTTAATCGATTTGGAAGCACGACTTTGTGTGGGTTCAGATATTGTCTGAATCAAAAGTAAAGACCTCTTGAACATTCTTCAGGCCTCTGAGAGTGTGCTCATCATCTCCCCAGCTCTGCTGTCCTAACAACCAGTCTGTTCTTGTTCCTGGCTGTACTGTCCTGTTCAGGCTATGTATTATTTTTAAAAGTCCTTCTGTAGTTTCCTGTTGCTCACAGCATGGGGACTAACCTTGGTGGCCTCTCATTCAAAGCCTCACACCATTTAGACTTTCCACGATAGTAAACCACATCCTCTTAAACATCCCCTGCACGTATACACACAAGCATATGTGTATACTCACCCTCCCTTCTATTCATTATGACCACAAGGTCTTCACCCCAAACCTTCTCACATCTCTAAACCTTTGTCCAAGTCTTTCCCTTGTCCCTTTGCTCCACCTTCCCAAACCCCAACTTACACTGTTCTCTGGGCTGTCGGAACACTTCATAATATGGCTTGCTGCAGTCTGCGTGGCACTCGAGACAGCTGTGCAAGGTCCTGCCCTCCTCTTCTCTCCTTAATGCCAGTGAACACAGGACGATGAGTTCTCCTGGGGCAAAACAGCACTGTGACATTCACGTGGCAGGAGCTCAGAAACCTTCACAGAAATCAGTGAAGACTTTGCTAATTCAAAATGATAGTGGCGGCTGGGGGAGGTGGCTCTCACACCTGTAATCCTAGCACTCTGGGAGGCTGAGGCGGGAGGATCGCTTGAGTTCAGGAGTTTGAGACCAGCCTGAGCAAGAGTGAGACCTCCCACCCACCCACCCCACCCCTGCCCCTACAAAAAGTAGAAAAAATTAGCCGGGTGTCTTGGCATGGGCCTGTAATCACAGCTACTCAGAAGGCTGAGGCGGGAGGATCACTTGAGCCCAGGAGTTTGAGGTTGCAGTGAGCTACAATGATGCCACTGCACTCTTCCTGGGGTGATAGAGCAAGACTCTGTCTCAGAAAAAAAAATTAAAATTAAAAAAAAAATGATAGTAGGCCCGCAGCTCCCATTGTAGTTTCTCTAAATGCCCTGTAGGAGGACTCTGAAAAAGATGAAAATTCACACCTTCAAAAACAAAGAACTAGCATGTGACCTAGAACTTGAGCATATCAAATGCCCTCCAGTTGTGGTTCCAACAGGTGGGTGGCTGGATACTTGACCAAGGCAGCTACCTGAGCACAGGCTCAGAAAGGGGCACCCCTCCTTTCTTTGACCCAGCAATTCTCTTGCTAGGAATTTATCCTAAGGTATAATTAAGTATCCTGATAGAGAATTAACCACATTGGAAAAATAGGAACAAATTACATTTTCACTGGAAAGGATAGGCTGAAAATTGTGGTGTATTTGTGTAAGGATGTACTATATATCCAACAAAAATTATGTTCCAAAGGTATGCTTATTGACATGGAAACATGTTTATGATTTAGTGTTGGCTGAAAACATTCAGGTTACAAAATAGAATACATCATCCAATTTTTTAAAATAAAAACTTACCAGAGATACATGCAGAGGATAAAGACTGGAAGGGCATGTATCAAAATGTTTACAGTAATCATCTCTGGGTAGTAGAATTATAGTTAGTTTCATCTTTGATCCTATTGGTTTATTTCTGCAATGAACATGTTTCTTCGCTAACGCATGGAAAGGCAAGGACTAGAGAGCCAACAGAGAGACATGGGTGAGAGCATAAATTCATCAGCAGGCACTCTGGCTTGGATTTCATCTGCCAAGCATTTGCTGGAGAAAGTTCCTTAACTTTTCTTATTCTGTAAGATGTACATAAAAACGGTGGCTAAGACAACACAATAAAGAAAAGACAGTCTTTTCAACACATGGTGCTGGAACAACTGGAAATGTGTATGCAAAAAACCAAACTAGACACAGAACTTACATACTTCACAAAAATTAACTTAAATGGATCATAGGCCTAAATGTGAAATACAAAACTATAAAACTCCTAGAAAATAACACAGGAGAAAACCTGTTAAATGACCTTGGGCACAGCGATGCCTTTTTAGATACAAAAGCAAAGTCACGACCCGTGAAAGAAAAAAATGATAAACTGGAGGTCATTAAAATTAAAAACTTCTGCTCTGTAAAACACAAGGTCAAGGGAATGAAATGACAAGCCACTGAAAATACTTGCAAAAGACACGTCTGATAAAGGATTGCTATCCAAAATGAACAAAGAGCTCCTAAAACTCAACAATGAGAAAATAAACAACTCAATTAAAAAAATGGGCGAAAGACCTGAACAAATACGTCACCAAAGAAGATAAACAGATGGTAAATAAGTATATGAAAAGATGTTCAACATCATATATCATTAGCAGATTGCAAATTAAAATAACAATGTCACACTGCTACACACCTATTAGAATGGCCAAAATCCAACACACTGACAGCACCAAATGCTGGCAAGGATGTGAAGCAACAGAAACTCTCATTCATTGCTGGTGGGAACGCAAAAGGGGGCAGCCACTTTGGAAGACAGTTTGGCAGTTTCTTACAAAACTAAGTCTACTCTTACCATGTGTATTGGTCAGCTTGAGCTGCCATAACAAAATAGCATAGACTGGGTGGCTTAGACAGGAGAAATTAATTTTTTCACAGTTCTGGAGGCTAGAAGTCCAAGATCAAGAGTCCAGCTGATTTCGCTAGGCTTGGTGGGTCACACCTCTAATCCCAGCACTTTGGGAAAGGCCCAGGCAGGAGAATCCCTTGAGGCCAGGAGTTTGAGACCAGTCTGGGCTACTTAAAAAAAAAAAAAAAAAAAAGGCCAGCTGATTTGATTTCTGGAGAAGACTCTCTTCCTGGCTTCAGGCAGCAGCTTCCAGCTGTGTCCTCACATAGCCTCGCCAGGGAGGGAGCTGTGAAAAGAGAGGGAGGAGAAGAGGGAGAGAGAGAAGGAGGGAGGGAGAGAGAGAGAAAGCACTCTCTCATGTCTCTTCCTATAAGGACACTAATCCTATCAGATCAGGACCCCACACTTACGATCTCATTTGAGCTCGATTATTTCCTGTGACATAATATGAAATATATTATTTACTCTCTGCCCTTGATTCCTGACATGGAGCTCCTAAAACCCTGTAGTTTCCTGAGTGATGGGGCGATGGGAGCTTCTTACACAGAGCTCCTAAATTCCTTGGGAATTTCCTGGGTGATAGGAGCATCTTTTGTTCTATTGAGGTGACTCCCAGTGGGCTCCTGGATAGCTTTAGGATGGGGGCCGGTCACCAGAAAGGCTGACCGGGCTGCACAAGAAGCACTGCACCAGCATCTGCTCAGCTTCTGGTTGCTTCCTCTCACAGCAGAAGGCGAAGGGGAGCTGGCATGTGCAGATCACACGGCGAGAGAGGCAGCAAGTAGGTGGCGGGTACCAGACTCTTTTTAACAACCAGTTCTTGTGGCAACTAATAGAGCAAGAATTCACTCATTGCCAAAAGGATGATACCAAGTCATTCATAAGAGATCTACCCCCATGACCCGAACACCTCCCACTAGGCCCCATCTTCAACATGAGGGATCAGATCTCAACATGAGATTTGGAGGGGACAAACATCCAAACCGTATCACCTTGGGATCCATTACTTGTGACTAGCATTTGTAATAGGGGCAGTCTTGTGGGACTGAGCCCTTTAACCTGTGGAGTCTGACGCTAACTCTAATTAGTTAGTGTCAGAATTGAATTGAATCATTTGACACCCATTTGGAGTTCAGAGAATTGGTTGTTGGTGTGAAAAAAAACCCACATATTTGGTATCAGAAGTGTTGTGAGTGAAGAAACAGTTATCTTCTACTTCCTTAGAGGCCCCACCTCTAAATACAGCCATACTGGGGTTATGGCTTTAACATATAAATTTTGGGGGACACAAACATTCAGTCCAATTATACTATATGATCCAGCAATTGTGCTCCTTGTTATTTGCCCCCCAAAAATTGAAAACATATTTCACACGAAAATCTACATATAGACGTTTTATCTATAAATGCCAAAACTTCAAAGCAACCAAGATGTCCTTTAGCAGATGAATGGATAAAGAAACTGTGCTGTATCCAGACAGTGGAATATTATTGTGCTAAAGAAGTGAGATATCTAGCCATGAAAAGATAGAGGAATCTTAAATGCATGTTACTAAGTGGAAGAAGCCAATTTGGAAAAGCTACATACTGTGTGATTTAACTACATGACATTCTGCAGAAGACAAAACTGTGGCGACAGTAAAGAGATCAGTGGTTGTGCTGGGTAGTGGGGAGGGAAGGGTGAATAGGCAGAGCTCAGGGGACTTTTAGGGCAGTGAAACTATCCTGTACAATACGATGGTGGTGGATGTATGTCATTATACATTTGTCAAAACCCATAGAATGGACAGCACTGAGAGTGAATCCCAGTGTAAACTATAGACTTTGGGTGATAACGATGTGTCAGTGTAGGTCACTGAGCATAACAAATGTACCACTGCGGTGCTGGATATTGATGGGGGGGGAGTGTGTGTGTGTTGGGGGAGGTAGGGGTATGTGAGAACTCTCTGCACTTTCTATGCAATTTTGCTGTGAACCTAAAACTGCTCTAAAAAATAAAGTGTATTTTTAAAAAATGTCTACCTCATTGAGTTGCCATGAGAGCGAAATGACTTTATTGCTGTAGAACTGCTGGAATAGCTCCTGGCACAAGATAAGCATTCAATACATTTTAGCTAAAATTCCGTAAAATCAGCAAATACACATAAACATAAAGAGATTTTTTTAAATGCAAATGAAAGAAGATTCCCCATCTGGCTGGAAACGGCCAGATACTTCTTATCCCAAACCCGGAGAACCTGGCTCTGAGTGGAAAAAACACGAACTACTTTTTCCTCTGCTCTTACACCACAACAGCCAACACATAACATTCCTGTGACCAAATGTGTGGGGATTTGTCCCCACCAACAGGCGAGCAATTCTGCAGTAGATACCAGCTGGGTGTCCTGCAATTCAATTCTGACATTATCTACCTGGAGATAGCGTCAGATCCCACAGGTGGAGATCAGTCCCCTAGACTGCCCCCTGCTCATTCGTCACGAGAGCGGGCCTCCAGAACTTCTGAACAACCAGCTTCCAGCTGGAGTTCCCACGACTCTTTGGGGTTTGATTCATTTGCTAGAGCAGCTCACAGATCTCTGGGAAACTTACTTACATTTATCGGTTTATTATAAAGGATATTACAAAAGATACAGATGAAGAGGAAGAGATGCACAGGGCAAGGCATGGAGAAAGGGCACGAAGCTTCCATGCACTCTCTGGGCGCACCACTCTCCAGGCACTGTCATGTGTTCAGCTGTCCAGAAGCTTTCCTCTGGGCCTTTTATGGAGTCTTCATTGGACAGGCATGATTGACCACCATGTAGAAATGTGACTGGACAAAAAAGGGTATGATCTATTATAACAACTAATAGCCCGAGTAGGAAAACCCAGCAAGGCCTGTCCGTTCAGATTCTTCCTGGCATCTCTGTGTAGCATTCCTTCCTCCAGGGGATGGGGCAGGACCCCTTCTGAAATGGGGGTCTTATGACCTTTCATCAGACAAGGTAGGTCGGAGAATTTCTTTATGACCAGCTCTGGGACAGAAAGGCCGGGGAAGAATCCTGGCCTTTGGCAGAGAAGGGAGCAGGCAAAGGGAGGGCGGGAGGGCAGAGAGATTCTGTTTTCTGAGGCCCGCTTCTGATACCTAAACTCCCTGCCTTGTGACAAAAGACTAGCAAGGGCTATGGGAGACATAAACCAGGAACTGTGGGTGAAAACATATATGTGTGTGTGTGTGTGTGTGTGTGTGTGTGTGTGTTTTATTTTTATTTTTCATTTTATTTTTTTGAGACAGGGTCTCATTCTGTCGCCTGGGCTAGAGTGCAGTGGTGTCATCATAGCTCACTGCAGCCTCAAACTCCTGGGCTCAAGTGATCCTCCTGCCTCAGCTCCCTGAGTAACTGGGACTACAGGCACATGCCTCCATGCCTGGCTAGTTTTTCTATTTTTTTTGTAGAGAAGGGGTCTCGCTGGAACTCCTGGCCTTAAGCAATCCTCCTGCCTCTGCCTCCCAAAGTGCTAGGATTACAGGCGTGAGCTAGCACGCCCGGCCTGTTTTGTTTTTATGATGGGGATAGCTGGAGCATGTTTAATTTAAACACCAATGAGAAAGGAGACTTCCTCCATGTACTTAAGGCACAGGCAGGAGCATGGGTGCAGATGTAGGGTGGGAGATGAGGCAATTCTCATGGAGATTTCTATTTTCTTTCTGAAGTTGAGAGCCAGATCATTTGCTAAGAGTGCAGAGAATCTGGGGAGATTTGGAGATCTGGAGTAGAATGGAGAAAGTTTGAAATTGTCTCTATGGGGAGTAGGACAGCCAGAGACTGAAAACTGCGGAGGGATGGCTGGGTCTTTCTACATGCCACATTCCTTCTGCGAGTTCTTCCCTGCCTCTAATTTCACTGCCAAGATACTGAGGCCCAGAGAGAGGAAGCGACTGGCCCAAAGTTGCAAAGCAAGTTAGTGGTGGAGCTTTGACTAGAAGTCAGGAGTTGAGGCCTCCAGTTTAGAGCACTTCCATGCCAGGGCCACCTATCATCTGCTCAGGCGTCTTCCCTTCATGACATGCAGGACGGCGGGCACTTTTCAAAGAATGGGCTCCAAGGTCTTAGTAAATGCTCCGTCACCCCCTCACACAGAGCCTTGCACATACAAGGGACTTGAACAATGTTTTCCCCGTGAATGAATGATTAGAAATCAGGCTTCCCTTCTGTCTCACTCTTCCTTTAAGGGAAGCCCTCTCTTTATGTACTTCCCTTCTGGCTCCCTCTCTTTCAGAATAAGCCAGGGCTGGAGCAGAAAGGGTGCCTAGTGCCCTTGGCATTTAGGGCAACATCGATTTCTACAAATCTCCTTTCCTAAATTGGGACATGGACGATTTATTCATTTATACACACCCCACCTTGTTCAGAAAAGGATTTAATGCCATAGGGGATATCAGTCACTAAAAAAATAATAAGACCTTCTGTTTATTGTGGGTGTCCTAGTGCTCCACAGAACTGGATTTGGCTATTACAGATTCCACTAATTAATCCATGGCATTTCCTCGGGGGCTTGGGACACATTATGTAAATGAATGCAAAATAGATGGCAAATTAGAATTTTTACCCCCAAAACTTGTCACATTATAAAGATAGAATCAGGAAGGAGTAATCACAATTTATCCACTCGACAGGCCAGCTGAGCTAATAAGGTTTTTTTTGTGGTTACATAGATGTAAAACCTATATGAATGTGAACTAGAAGACTTATAACCTCGCTACCAGGGGAGACAGGCCCTGGACCATGGTATACGCAATGACAGAGATGCAGGCAGTGTAACACAGTGGTCCCCAACCTTTTTTGGCACCGGGGACCATTTTCATGGAAGACAATTTTTCCATGGACCATGGTGAGGGGGGATGGTTTTGGGATGATTCAAGCACATTACATTTATTGTGCACTTTATTTCAACTATTATTACATTGTAATATATAATGAAATAATTACACAACTCACCATAGGTTGGGGACTCCTGGTATAACAGATAGAACAATATACACATGGCAGTTAGGAGTCCCTTGTTCTAGGCTTGGTTCTGTCACTGTCTTGCTAAACCACTTGTCTCCTGGGTCTGTTTCTTGCTGGACTGAGCTGAAGTGTTCCTGCAGTTTTGACTGTGAGCTTTTGGAATCTCAACTATTTCTGGCTGTGAACCAGGCCTTCTACAGCTTTGGTGTCTCCCCAAGCACAGCAACCACCTGCTTGTCCCCAGGCAGTCAGTACATATTAGTGAACAGAGGAGCATGGGCCTAATGGGTCAGATTGTTCCTCTGTGACTGACAAGGGCTCTGGGTTTGGTCCTTGCTGCATGTTCTAGCATCTGAAGCTCTGACTGCCGCACTCTAATGCAGGGTAAGCTAAAGAGTCTGGGGAGAGGTGGCTGAGTGAAAAATCTAAAAAAAAAGAAACAGAAAAAAAAATTAAAGAAAAAATAAATAAAAATTAAAAAAGCTAAAGAGTGTGTTTGGCTTGATGGCATTAACTTTCTCCATCCCTTCTAACAGCTGAGCAGGACCTGGCTCTGAAAGGCATTTCTAAGAAATACCGTGTCTGAACATATCTACGGGCTTGGCTAGGGGATTGTATATGTGATGATAGGGCAAAGATCATGTAGTAGCTTGCCTGGGAGAAAAAAATAAAGTCTGCCTGTGGCCTGGACTTCTCTATTTCTGCTTCCATTTCCTGAGCCCTGTTTACAAGCAAGGCACTGTGCCAGGGCTGGGCAGCAGATGCAGGCCCAGGCCCAGGCAAATGGGAGCATGAGGGCACTTGCAGGAAGGTGGGTGGGCTGTGTCTTCGGCTGAGGGGTCTCTAACCTCCAGGCTAAGCCCCAGGGTAGGGCCACCAGGCCCTGGGAAGGGAGCTCTACCTCCAGGGTAGGAATGGGTGTTCTTTCTGGAACACACAAGTATCCAAGTTGCCAGAAAAGTCTCTTAACCCTGCTGTTGTAGGCACTTTGCTAGGCACTGGGAACTTAGAGAAGGATAAAACATGATTCCAGCTCTGAGAGGAGTTCACAAGTGGCTGATCATTAAGCAGCACTCTCTCTAACCTTGCGAGGTCCCAGGGGAGTGGCTAAAATCAAGTTCCTGGGCCGCAGAACTGAGGACCAGACTCTTAATACTCTTTGGCCCCAGCAAGATGCTGTTGCACCAGGAAGGCCTGAAAAAGCCCGCTGGACTTTACTCCTTCCCTGCACGATCCGTGGACTTTACTGCAGTAACCACTTTCCTCTCTAACCAGACGCAGGTTGGTTAGACTGTTAGAAAATCATTGTTTCCTTTTATACTTAACTTGCTATCAACAATGACTCTGCACATATTCTCTCGCTGTCTGCAGCTCTGAACTGAGAGAGGAAACCCTCCCAGCCTTCACCTTGTGTGTCCTTTCCTTTGTCTGCTTCTAATTTACATCCTTTTCCTATAATAAAGCTGTAATAGTAAGTGTAGCGCTTTCCTGAGGTCTGTGAGTCATTCTAGCAAAGCATCAAGCCTCATGCCTGAGGTTGGTTTTAGGAAACCCCCAAACTTACAGTTGGGGTCTGAAGTCAGCGCAGGCCTGTGGGGACTGTTCTCTCTGATGCCGTTTGGCAAACTCCTTACGGTAATGCGATGAGACAATGGCACTCCTTTCCACAAGTCGCACTGTAACAATTGATATCCACATGTAAAGAAATGAAACTCAATCCCTACCTCATACTAATTCAAAAATAACTTGAAATGAATCACACACCTGAATGTAGGAGCTAGAACTATAACATTTCCAGAATAAAAAATAGAAGAAAATCTTTGTGACCTTAGGACAAAAGCAGGAAAAAATGAAGAGTTAGACTTCATAAAAATTTAAAAATTTTACTCTTTGAATGATGCTGTTAAGAAAATGAAAAGTCAAGCCACAGACTGGGATAAAATATTGGTAAAACATGTATCCGTCAAAGCACTTGTATCCAGAATATATAAAGAACTCTGATAGCAACCAATTAAAAAGAAACCAATTTTAAAAACAAGCTAAAGATGTGAATAGACAATTCACTAAAGAAAACATGCAGGTGGTGAATAAGTGCATGAAATGATGTTCAACATTATTAGTCATTCGGGAAACACATATTGAAACCACAATGAGGGCCAGGGCGGTGGCTCACGCCTGTAATCCTAGCGCTATGGGAGGCCAAGGCAAGAGGATTGCTTGAGATCAGGAATTGGAGACTAGCCTGAGCAACAGCAAGACCCTCATTTCACTAAAAAGAGAAAAAATTAGCTAGGTGTAGTGGCACGTGCCTGTAGATCCAGCTACTCCGGAGGCTGAGGCAGGAGAATCACTGGAGCCCAGGAGTTGGAGGTTGCAGTGAGCTATGATGACGTCACTGCACACTCTAGCCTGGGCGACAGAGTGAGACCTTGTCTGAAAAAAACAAAACAAAAAAAAACACACCACAATGAGATAACACTATGCATCTACTAGAATGGCTGAATTTTAAGAGATTAGTCCTAAGTGTCGGCAAAGATATAGAGCAAATGGAACTTTCATACATTGCTTGTAGGAATGCACAGTGGTATATTTTGGAAAACAATTCATCGGTGTTTTTAAAAATAACATTAAATATGTACTTACCAAATGACCCAGCAATTTCACTCCTAGCTTTTTATTCAAGATAAATGAAAACATATGTCCACATAAAAAACTTGTGTGTACTCTATAAAAGAAAAAATTGTTAAATTTGACCATCTCACAATTTAAATTTTTTTTTCTGCAAAAAAACTCTGTTAAAAGGATGAAAAAGCAATCTACAGAGTGGGAGAAAATATTTACAAACCACATATCTGACAAAGAACTAGTGTTTAGAATATATAAAGAGCTCTCAAAACTCACCTGTAAAAAAAAATCCAGTTACAAAATGGAGAAAAGACATGAACAGACATTTCCCGAAGGGGCCATACAGATAACAAACAAGCTCATTAAAAGAATGCAACATCATTACCCCTGAGGGAAATACAAATTAAAACCACAATGAGATATTACTATACACCTAGAAGAATGGCTAAAATAAAAAACAATGATAACACTAAAAGCTGGCAAGGATGTAGAGAAACTGGATCACTCATAAATTGCTGGTGGGAATGTAAAATAATACCACCACTCTGGGAACAGTTTGGCAGATTTTTATAAAACTAAACATGTGACTACCATACAACCCAGCAATTGCTCTCCTGGGTATTTATTTCAGAGAAAAGAAAACTTACATTCACACAAAAACCTGCATACAAATGTTCATAGCGGCTTCATTCATAACAGCTAAAAACTAAAAACAAACCGGATGTCTTCCTATAGGAGAATGGTTAACACTGTGGTATATCCACACCGTGGAATACTACTCAGCAATAAAAAGGTGCAAACTATCATTATACACAACTTAGATGAAGCTCCAGGGAGTTATGCTGAGTGCAAATAGCCAATCTCCCCAAATTACACATTTTATGATTAAATTTGTGCATGTTACATTGTTGAAATTACAAAATTATACAAATGGAGAAAAGATAGCAGTTGCCGGGGGTTAGGGAAGGGGAAAGGAATGTGAGGGTGGCTATAAAAGGGTAACACAGGGGTCCCTGTGATGATGGGACTGTTCTGTATCTTGACTGCATCCATGCCAATATCCTGGTTGTGATATTGTACTATACTTGTACAAGATGTTACCATTGGGGGAAACAGGATAAAGGGATCTCTCTATATTATTTCTTACAACTGTATATGAATCTAAAATTGTCTCAAAACAAAAAGTTTTATTAAATAAAACTGTATATGAATATTTGTAGTGACTTTATTCATAATCATCACATGCCCATCAAATGGTAAATGAATAAGTAAATTGTAGTACATCCTTGTGATGAAATACTACTCAGCTATCAAAAGGAATGAACCGCTGATATGCAAAAGCATGAATGAGTCTCAAAAGCACCATGCTAAGTGAAAGGCGTCAGACTCAAGACTACATGTTATATGATTCCATTTTATGACATTCTAAAAAAGTCAAAAAACTTAGTGATAAAAAGCAGATCAGGATCACCGTATTTCGTTGAATTCTAGGTGCCCCGATTTTAAGGCGCGTTCAGACCGCTGAACAGACGCATCCCGCGCTCAAGGACCGGGAACCTGACAGAGGCGCGAATCGTGGCGCCTTCCCTGGCCCATTGCGGGCTGAGCCGCGGTGCGACGGAGGCGGGAGTGGGTGGGGGGCGCAGGGCAGGATCGGGGTTAGTCCTAGTCCTGACCCCAAGTCTTCTCCGCCCCAGCCGGGCCAGACGGGCCAGGGCCCTGGCAGCGTCGCCTTCCGTCCGCCGCCCCAGAGGCCTGGTACCCCAGATTCCCCGAGGCACGACTTCACCAAAGCACAATCTCGCTTTTTAAAAAACCGAGACAACAGACTAAAAAATAAAAAAAGCAGATCAGGTCGGCACGGTGGTTGACGCCTGTAATCCTAGCACTCTGAGAGGCCAGGGTGGGAGGATTGCTTGAGCTCAGCTAGTTTGAGACCAACCTGAGCAAGAGTGAGACCCCATCTCTACCAAAAATAAAGGGGGAAAAAAAAAAAATCCCAGCTGGGTGTTTCGGCACATGCCTGTAGTCCCGGCTACCTGGGAGGCTGAGGCAGAAGGATTGCTTAGCGCCCAGGAGTTGGGGGTTGTAGTGAACTCTGGTGACACCACTGCACTCTACCCGGGGCGGCAGTGTGAGACTCTGTCTCAGCAAAAACAAACAAGGCAACTGAAAACCCCTCCTCACAACACTCCTCCCCTTCATATATAAAAATAATAACAATAATAATAAAAAGCAGATCAGTGGTTGCAGGGGCCAGAGGGTAAAGGTGTAGTATGACTGCAAAATGTTTCAAGGTAATTTTGCGGGATAATGGAAATATTCTATTAATATCGTGATTGTGGTAGTGGGTATATGATGGTGTTGCGTGCTTAATATTGGGGAATTTTACTGCATTTAAATTATACCTCAATAAAGTTGACCAATGGGGCCATTGCATTTAGATTATTTTGTAACTTGCTTTTTCACTTAACTATATATTGTGGATGTCTGACTTCAGTACGTATAGATTTACCTCCTTTTTAATAGCTGCATAGTCTTTCATTGTATGGATGCAATGCAATCCCACAATTAATTTAATTAATTTTCCTTTGATGAGCATTGGGACTATTTGCAATTTTTTATTCTTGTAAATAATGTTGTAACGATTAACCTTTTCATATCTTTTTGTATACTTAAGTATTTTTATTGAATGGATTCCTAAAAGTGATATTTCTTGGACAAAGTGTATATACATTTAAAATTTTAGTATGAAGTACCAAATTGCCCTACAAAATAAGGTTGTGTCAGCTTGCACCCTAACCGATGGTGAACGAGAGTCCTGTAGTTGTTTCTAAGGCATCGTTTTTAAGCTTATTTACTTGTTCCTTTTCCCACAGCCTTTTCATCCAGTCGATATTTTCCTTTTCACAACTCTGTGTAGGATTTCTGTAGCTCCAAGCTTTGATTGTGGATGCTTTGCTACGGTTTGTAGACTGACCTACTTATTTGACGACCATTCAATCAAAAATGAGCTCATATGACAGTGGACAGACAGACATGAAAAGCAAGACTATATAGCATGAAAAATGACAAGATACTTGTGTCTATGTATCATACCAATAAATACTGATGATAATGATGAGAGAGGAGATGATGTTGATGCTGACGATAATAACAGTAGCTAAAAATTATCGAGCAGTTACTATGTACCAGGAAGTAGTCTAAGAACAATATGTATATTAACTCATTTCATTTTCACAACAACCATCTTAGGTAGAAACTACTGTCTCCATTGTATAGACCTCTTGGCTGGGCATTGAAAGGTGAGTAGGTGTTAACTAGGTGAAGAACGGGCATAGATTAAATGGACTCCTAGGAAGAATGAAAAATGTGTACAAAGGCACCGAAGCATAAGAAAGCAAAGTGCATGCAGGGGTCCTGTGAGTAATTTAGATGGCTGGTACCCAGAGAGAACTAAGAGGGAAAGAAGAAACTGAGAGAGCTCATGACTGGGTGGATGTAGATGTTCGTTACTCATTTTCTCTTGCTAAACACACACACACACACACACACACACACACACACACACACGTGCACACACACACTGCCTTTTGCAGGCCCAACCTTACCAACCTGTGGTTTCTAATGGAGTTCAGGGGAAGACTCCTTATTAGGAAGTGATGCCTAGATTGGGATCCAAAGGTTGCGTAAGAGTCAACCAGACAGAAGAGGAAGTGAGTGTCCATGCAGAGGAAGCAGCATGCAATGTCATGGCTGGAATGTTTAAGGAACTGACTGGTGGTGGGGATGGCCAGGTACAAAATGTAAAGGGGGAGGAGACACAAACGAGAACAGAGGGTGGCAGAGGCCAATCCATGTAGGGCCTGCAGGCCACATTAAGGAGTTCAAACCTCATGGTGATTACAAAAGCAATCAATGGAAAAGAAATGATCAAATCCACTCTAGGCAAGCCATGCGCTAGGGGCTGAGGGAGATACAAAGATGTGCAGGGCATGAGCCCAGCCTTCAAGAAGCTTACAGACCAGCTGAGAAATAAGACATAAGCAAACATAAAGGAGGTGCTGGATGGTTAAGAGCCACCTTTGATGAGGAATAAACGTGGGCTGGGCGTGGTGGCTCACGCCTGCTTCAGACACCAGTGTTAAATCCAAGCCTTTGGAACTTCTGACTGACCAGCTTCAGGTTGGGGTTCCCATGACCCCTTCTTTGGGTTCGATTAAATTACTAGAGAGGCTCACAGAACTCAGGCGGACACATTTACTGGTTTATTACAAAGGATATTTAAAATGATACAAATAAACAGAAGAAAAGAAAGAAAGAAAGAAAGAAAGAAAGAAAGAAAGAAAGAAAGAAAGAAAGAAAGAAAGAAAGAAAGAAAGAAAAGAAGGAAGGAAGAAGAAAAGCAAAACAAAAAAGTAGAACAAATTAACAGCCAGATGAAGAGATGAAGAGGTGAGGCCTGGAAGGATCCTGAGCACCTATGCGGAGCTTCTGTCCCCAAGGAGCTGGGGTGCATACCCTCCCTGGCATGTGGATGAGTTCTTGTTCTCCTTCCTGCAAGTCTCCACATGTTCAGCTATCTGGAGACTCTCTGAAACCAGTCATTTAGAGTTTTTATGGAGGCTTCATTATGTAGGCATATGAGTGGAACCAGCCCGAGGCCCTTGCCGGATGTATACGCTGGCACCATGCTTCTTGTTATAGCCTGCAAAACTGTGAGCCATTTGTAATCCAACTCAACCTTCGGCCCATCACCTCCTCAGAGGTTGGGGGTGGGCTGAAAGCCCCAACCCTCTAATCTTGCCATGGTCTTTCTGGTGACCAGCCCCCATACTGAAGCTACCTAGAGGCTGGTAGCCACCAGTCAACCCATTAGCATACAAAAGACATCACTTTGGAGTTTCTAAGGCTTTTAGGATTTACATGCCAGGTACCAGGGTCAAAGACCAAAGATGTGTTTCACGACATCACGGTGGGTCTGTGCAGGGAATATGAGAGAACATTAGAAAGGTTCTTTAGTCTGTTTTGTGTTGCTATAACAAAATACTATAGGTAATTCATAAAGAACAGAAGTTTCTTTCTCACAGTTCTGGAGGCTGAGAAGTCCAAGATCAAGGTGCTGGAAGGTTTGGTCTCTGGTTCCAAGATGGCATCTTGTTCCTGCATCCTCACATAGCGGAAGGTGGAAGGGCAAGTGCTGTGGTTTGGATATTTGACCCCTACAAACCTCATGTTGAAATTGGATCCCCAATATTGGAGATGGGCCCTAATGGGAGGTGTTTGTGTTGTGAGGATGGATTCTTCATAAGTAGATTAATGCTATTCTTTGGGAGGAGGAAAGGAGGGACTTCTCACTCCATTAGTTCGCACAAGGGAGCTGGCTGTTCAAAATAGCCTGTGCGCCTTCCTCCTCTCTGTCTTGTTTCCACTCTTGCCATGTGATCTCTGCTGGCTCCCCTTCCCCTTCTGCCATGAGTAGAACCAGCCCGAGGGCCTTGCTGGATGTATATGCTGGCACCATGCTTCTTGTACAGCCTGCAAAACTGTGAGCCAAATAACCCTCTTTTCCTTGTAAATTACCCAGCCCCAGACATTCCTTTATAGCAACACAAACAGACTGAGTAAGAGAGGACAAACATTGTGTCCTCACATGACAGAGAACAGAAGACAGCAAAGCCCTTTTCATAGAGGCATTAATTTCTGCCCTCATGACCTAAACACCTCCCTCTGGACCTTACCTCCCAACAGGGTTGCATTGGCGGTTAGGTTTTCAACACATGAATTTTGGGAGACACATTCAGACCATAGCAAGTGCATAAAAGGTCACGTCGTGAAGGGTCATGTGTGCAAGGCTAAAGAGTTCAAATTTAATTTTCTATCAGCAAAGAAGGTACATTCTGCCTCTTCCAGCAAGGAACAAGTTGATTAGGGTGATCTTATTTGCTGATTAATGTGGAATAAAAAAGATAAGCCAGTCAGGGAGACATCTTAGTACGTTAGTGCTTATGTCAAAGTTCTGAACAAGGTTGGCTCCCATAAAGAAGAAATGAGATATCAGAGGAAAGGCTGAGTGTATATGGTAGTTTAGCCTTTTTGCAGGGAGGTTATTTTCTTTCTTACCATGACATATATTCAGTCTTCTTGCTATAGTAGTAGTCTGTCTTTAGAGCCTTGAAAATCTTTTATTTAAAGTTCTGGACCTGGAATCAATGGCACAGTATGGTGCCTTTTAGTGATATGGTATTCAAGTTTCTGCATTGGTGTCTGTTAGTATATTTCATGTCCATTCTCCCCTCTGCTGGGTTTCCTTTTCCCATAAGATGTTCATTATTGAAGTATTCTTGCTACAGGCCAGACGTGATGGCTCACGTCTATAATCCTAGCACTCTGGGAGGCCGAGGCGGGAGGATCACTTGAGGTCAGGAATTCGAGACCAGAGTGAACAAGAGCAAGACCCCGTCTCTACTAAAAATAGAAAGAAATTAATCAGACAACTAAAAATATATAGAAAAAATTAGCCGGGCATGGTGGCGCATGCCTGCAGTCCCAGCTACTTGGGAGGCTGAGGCAGAAGGATCCCTTGAGCCCAGGAGTTTGAAGTTGCTGCGAGCTAGGCTGACGCCATGGCACTCTAGCCCGGGCAACAGAGCAAGACTCTGTCTCCAAAAAAAAAAAAAACACTTACTTGAAGTATTCTTGGTACAATTGTGAGATATATTATAATGATTTAAAAGGGTATTTTATTATTTTTATTTGACAAAAATGACTGAGTACCACCTGCGTCGTCTTTTAAAAGAGTTCTCAGTGAACACTTAGTGTTTGCCGTTACTTTGCACCTCTTTTGCTTAATGCAGCAGTTCTTCTCCTTTGTTAGGTCAGGAACCCGTGAGTGCATCTGATTTAGAATCACAGACCATCACCCCATCCAAAAACACATATATGTACACACACACATCTACAATTTTACCTGCAATCTCAGGTGTTCATGGACTGCTGAAACTCGTAGCCTCCAGAATGAGAATCCCTGTCCCTCTGTGTCCCATAGAAAAGCGCTGTCTGAATGCCATCGAGAATCGAGGCAAAATTCTATCCCCTCTACATTATTAAGGGAAGGAAAGAGAACACATGAAAGAAATTTCAATGAGGAATTTTTATGGATTTTTAAAGGGTATAAATGGGAAGATTACTAATAACCAAAAAAGCTCTGTCTATATACACCATAAAATGCTATACAAATTTAAGGAATTCAATCTCCATTTGTGTATCACATCATGCAGAGCTGCAAGTGGAGGAGAAAGGTTGACTCTCATTTTCCCCTGGACATTAGTTGGGCCTTGCTGGACAGGTCTCCAAGGCGCTAAGCAGTTTTGATGCCTACAGTGTGCCGAACACTGTTCTGGGCACCTGGGTGGAAAGAAGACTTTTGCCCTGCAGGGAAGTTTATAGCCTGGGGAAGGGGCAGGGGAGGAACAGAAAAAAATTACACTAATAAAAGGAATCATATCATGTGTTAAAATAGACTTGCAGAAAAGCTGTAAGGAAAGGAGGTGGTACTAATTTTGCCTGGAGGTGGAATTTGAAAAGAGCCCTGAAGAATGGGCAGAAGGGGCAAGATTCCCAAGGGAAGCCTCCTGGAGAAGCCCCCTGTTAGCCACAGGCAGAGAGAATCCATGGGCTCCTCTACCCACCTCCACCTGTCTTATCGCCTGTACCTGTTCTGCCAAAAACAGAGAAAGCCAAAGTATGTACAACCTTCTCTCCAGTAATAAATAGAAGTGCAAGCAACTCTGCCAAGCATTGCCCAACTGTTAGCTCCAATTCATACAACAACAAAATAGTGGTGACTGCTGTCACCATTTTAGTGAGAAAACTGGGTTTCAGAGCCAGAACTTGTCCCTGTCCCTGGTCACACAGCTAGTAAGTGAGGAAGCCAGAACTGAAGCCAAGTCTGCCTGACTTCACAATTCACTTTCTTTCCTCTACTCCATGTGGCTGTTGGGGTTGGTTTTAAGGTCCTGTGACACTGGATGGTACACTCATTTATCTGCCTTGCTGCTACGATGCCATCAGTCCAAATCCAGGTGCCAAGGAGCAGCCCCAGACCAGGAGAAACATCACCCTCTCAACTGAAGCTAAACTTTGGGCTCAGGTGGATGCAACAACGTGGTTATTTAGGAGCAGATCCTGTGCGCGGCGCTCCAGTTCATCAGGGATAATACACACAGTGGGGTTTGCCATCAGAAATAATCTTCTTTTTTTGTTTGTTTAGCTTTTCTGTGCCTTCATTCTTTATTGTCCTTCTTGTTTGTTTCTTTTTTGTTTTACTATGGAAAATTTGTAACATAAAAGGAGAGAGAACAGTATCCTGAACCCCATGATCCAATCACCCAGCTTCAGTGATTAATAACTCATGGCTAATCTTGCTGTATCACGAATCCCTCCCTGGATCATTTTGAAGCAAATCATATCATCATATCATGTTCATCCATAAAGATTTCAGTTTGCCTCCTAAGTCCTTTTTACCTGATAGTCCCTCCTCCTTGAAATTTAATTGTTGAAGAAGTTGGGTCACTTATCTAGTAGAATTTCTCATGGTCTGAATTTTGGTGATTGCTCCCACCAGTATCATGTAACATGTTCCCTGTCCTCGGCATGTCCTGTAAACCTGTAGTTGGATTTAGAGTAGTTGATCAGATTTAGGTTAGTGACTTTGGCAAGACTACTTTAGGACTAATGTTTTTCAACAGAAGGCCACCTAATATCTGGCAATTGTCTTTTGACAGTCATTGGTGATCAAAGTCCTAGTCTATAATTTTTTAGAGATTGCAAAATGGTGATATTTTAATCCTTCTATTCCTTCTTTGCTCAATAGTTGTAACATGTCTAAAAAAGATTTCCCTGATCACCCATGCAGTTAACCTACGATACATTTATCATGGGAAAAGTAAGATAATTGCTTCTTTCTCTTTATTTACCAATTTTCAAAATAATGAATGGATCCTTATCACCCACCAAAGGTGACCAATAGATTTAAGTTTTAAAAAATATTGTCATGAATTCATAATTTTAAACATATTTGATGAGTTTCTATCCACTGCAGTTATAATATTTATTTCAGCTAAAATTATCCCATTGTTGGCTAGTGGGAGCCTCTTTGAGTTGACTCCTGAGTCCTTTTGATATCGCTCTATTGTCCTCGATAGATTTTTAACTATCTGGTGTATAATATGATGTTCCTGGCTCATCTTATGTATTTCTTCCAGGAGATTCCAGGAGCATGGATCTGGAATCAGCCATTTTTCCCAGGAGCTCTGGTTTCTTTTAGTAAATGGCATTTAGAGACCGTATTCTGTGTGCAAGGAATGCTTGCTCCTGAATTGATATGGTTTCTAGAAGTGATTTTTTACAAGAATATACTTCATGAGTTCTTACTGATATTTCCATTTCAAATTTAGGTGTAAAGTCTTCCTATTCAACTTTATTGATCTTACTTACATCCATACCCCTTTTCCCCCTTGTCAAACATCCCAGTTTTTAAAACCGACACAATTACTCATTGCTTTACCCCACGGCACACACAAAACAGTCTTGGAATAACAATACCAACACTATTATATTTCACATTTCATTACTAAAAATAGTTTCAGATATTTCGTGAGGTTTTTTTGTTTGGTTTGAGTTTGGTTGTTAGGGGATATCCCACTAGGGATGTGCAGTCAAATTCCTGAGTTTTAAGGTCATTTGCTGTGTCTCACTGTGTAATTGGGCCACCAACTTAAACAAATTTACTGGTTTCATTTTGTCAACTCTCATTTTGTTTTATGATTTTTTTTTTAAAAAACCTTGTAATATATGGATGTATTTCGCTGAAGTCTTTTTTCTTTTTCTTTATTTTTTTTTATACCATAAGCAATGAATTTATCTCAAACAGAGAGCTTGACACTCAACATTTTATTTTTTTTTATTTTTATTTCAGGATATTATGAGGGTACAAACATTTTGGTTACATTTTATGTCTTTGCCTCACCCAAGTGAGGATTAGAGGCATGCCCTTCCCCTCTACAACGCTCACCGAGCCCATTAGTTGTGAGTTTAGCCCCCCACCCCCCTTAATCCCTGGAGAGTATCGCTGCCATGTGAGCACCCTAGTGTTGATCACTCAGTGCCAATTTGATGGCAAGTACATGTGGAGCCCATTCTTCCAATCTTGTGATACCTCACTTCAGATAATGGGCTCAAGCTCTATCCAGGGAAATATAAGAGGTGCTTGTTTTATGATTTTTTAAAATAGTCTATTTACAAACTTCCAAAAGAAATCTACAAAAAAAGATACATTAAAAGTCTGGCTTCTCTCCCAACCCTCTCACTCTGTTCCCTCTCTCCTCCCACAATATACACAGTATATTCGTATTTCCCTCCCCAGCGAGAGCACACGTAATAATTTTCTTCACCTGCTCTTACTCACGTGCTGCATCCTGGCGATCACACCATAGCAATATAGAAATACTCATTTCCTCTTCCGGCTGTGCAACACTCCATTGTGTGTATGAATCCCAGGTTACAATATTTACTCGTTCGTTAACTGTTGATGAACACGGAGTTATTCCCAGTCTTTTGCTAGTACCAATAGTGTTGCAACAAATAGCCTTGCCTTTTTAAATTAATTTTTGAATTTTTCACTGTGTGTCCTTAAGATGGATTCCTAGAAGCGAAATCTCTGGGTCAAAGGGTAAATGTCTATGAACAACTGCTGGATATTGACACATTCCTCAAGAAACTTATTTCGGTTCTGTAAGGGATCACAACTGCGACCATACAATGAAGGGATTGGGAGTGGAGGAAAAAAAACAGGGACTGCCCTGAAGGGCTGACATCAGCTTCCCTGTAGGAGGGACCCACCTGTACAGGTGGTTTGTTCACAGGCTGCCTGCAAGATTAGGGAGGGTCACTTCCCAAATCCTCACAGAAAGGAGGGAGTGCCGCTTCCCTTCCCGAGCCCGTTGCCCGGCCTGCCTCACCAGCTCCTCGCAAGAAGGCAATGGATGTGTTAAGCAAAATCAGCCTCACAAATTCAAAAATGGGAAATAATCTAGCAACTTATTACTATCAAAGTTCAGTCAGTTCTCACCCTCAGGAAACCAAATTGCGATCAGGAGATGGTGCCACGTGGGCTGCAGTAGCGCATCGCAGAGGACGACCCAGGGCAGGGCCGGCCACCTCCCGCAGCTGGGAAGATGGCAGGCCACGTTTCTCAGCCCTGCTTTTTCAGCTTCTGATAACACTAAAGATCTCCTGAGAGGTCCCTGACAGCAGAGCAAATAGCTTCTACTTTCGAATGTCCCCTACAGCAGGGCATGCCCCATCTGCCACAGGCAATGTCTGGTGAAGGGCAGGTCCACCAGCTCCTTTCCAGCTCCGAGCCAGCACACTGAAGGCCCCTCTCTGATGTCTCCGCCAGACTTGGCCACTGTCTGCCTTGGGTTGTCACCATGCATTGCGACACCTTGCTTTGCATACAAGGCTGTACATTTCCTGAAGATGGGAGGGTCCTGTCTGGGTCACCACCATGACCCCCAAGGTCCCTAGTGTTGACACTCAATAGCTGGTATAACTAGAACTAGGGCAGCCCTAAAACGGGAACCTCTTCCAAGGCTTTTGTGAAGATTTACAGATGCATAGTTGTGACATGAAGCCCTTTGTAAAGTATAAAGTTAAATACAGATGCTCCCTTACTTAAGATGGGGTTACATCCCCATAAACCCATCATAAATTGAAAATATTGGGGAGTGTCTGTCCAGTTATTGTAAGTATTAGAGTAAATCCTTGATAAATGTTTAACAAATGAGTAAAACAAATAGTGGTGTGAAAAAAAGGATGGTGCAAATAAGTGGCCCAGGAGTTAGATTAATGTGGGGGGTGGGGAGCAGAGATTGGAGATGACAGGATTTGCGTATGCTGGCATACGGGGGTGGAGAAAATTTTCTAGGAAGGGAGCTATTACGTAAGCATTGAGTTCAGCAACAAGCGCTACTTATTTGCTGCAACATCCTGGCCACAGTCCTATGAGGAAGTTGTGGGAAACAGGGTCCAAAGGGTTACTTGTTACTAAATGACAGCTGACACCTTTCAAGTGTCACTTGGTGCTGGGAAGTGAGCTCAGTGCTTCAGCTGGGTGACCTTATTTAATCCTCAAGACACCCTCAGGAGGTGATTACCATTATCATCCTCAACTGATACATGAGGAATTTGAGACACAGCAAGGTTCACGAATTTGCCTGCAGGCTGGTGACAGCCAAACCATTAAAGAGCCTTTAATGCCAAACTTGGAATTTGAACTCCCACAGGCAAAGGGGACCCAGTGAAGGGTCTGGAGCAGAGGAGTGACATGGTAATATCGGTGCTTCTGAGAAAAGCTATGTGGTATAGTAGTTAGGAGTTTAGACTTTGGTACCAAACTATCTGTTCTTTTAAAAATCCCAGTTTTGGTTCTTGGGAGCCTTTTTGAGGGTCGGGGGCAGGTGATGAGAGGCGGCAGCGATATAAGCAGAAGAGGCCTCCCTTTTCTTTCTTCATGCTCCCTTAGACGTCTTACCTCAGGCCCTGCGATAGCTCCCTCGGCCAGGCTCTCCAAAACAGCCTCTGCCACGGACCCTCACCCCTCTCAGGCTCTGGGAACTGGTGTCAGAGAAAGTCAAATACAATGTTTATTTGATTTAGCCGCACTTTCTTCCACGTGATTGGGTTCTGACTTGGGCTTTGCGTTCCTACCAGGTTAGAGAAGAAAGGGAAGGTTGTTTTGAAAAGTTCACTATCCTTGACACTGGCATCAGAGACAGAGCGACTGTGAAACCAGAACCCTCGGCAGGCCGTGGCGGCGGCAGTCCAGCAGAGCCTGTGTTTACCCAGAGGGTGCACCTGGGGGAGTGGAGCAGCGCCTCGCCGGGTGTGTGGCCCGGTCCTGGCCTCAGGCCGGTGCTCAGGGCCCTCCACACAGGACCGCGTGTAGGAGAGTGGGCAGATACTCTTCTGGGAAGAGCTGCATTTTGAAATCGACTTTCCCATAAAATAAAACAGAATGACAAAGCCAGGGCTGAATAACGCACATGGTGAATGCATGCCAATCAGCCTAGGTAGAAACAAACACCTGGGAGGACTTTTTTTTTTTTTAAAGTAAAATACCAGTTCCACAAACAACACAGCAGAATAGTAGCACAGAGTGAGGTGCCCTCTAGCCCTTGTTTTTAGCTGGCACCTGTGCCTAGACCATTTCCCTGTGACAACATTTAGAAAATAAACTCAGGGATTAAAAATTAATTCTAACATATAGCGATTGACACTCATTTTAAAAACCTTAATTGGCTCTCAAACTTAATGATTAGAAGAAACTTTAACCTTAAGTAGGCTTTCAGCTCGCACAGAATTGTCATTGTCATTCCTGTCGGTAAACTTTTATTGGGAGCCAAGCATAGTGGTGTGTGCCTGTAGTCCCAGGTACTCAGGAGGCTGAGGCAAGAGGATCAGGCTTGAGCCCAGGAGTTCGAGTCCAGCCTGGGCAACACGGTGAGACCCAATCTCTAAAAAAAAAAAAAAAAAAAAAAAGGAAAGAAAGAAATTATTGGGCATTTTTGTATTAAATAAGATCCTCTTCATCAAAAGTATTTTATGTACTTTAAAGCACTGTGCAGGCCAGACATGGTGGCTCATGCCTTTAATCCCAGCAATTTGGGAGGTCAGGGAGGGAGGATCATTTGAGTCAAGGGGTTCGAGGCTGCAGTGAGCTATGTGATTGCACCACTGCACTCCAGCCTGGGTGACAGAGTGAGATGCTGTCTCAAAAAAAAGCACCATGTAAAGATGTTAATGTGTTTGGTAGATTCACAGACTCTGAAAATATCATGCCCTACATTGTACAGATAGGGAAACGATAGCACCAGGCTCTGATTCAAGTATTCAAGGAGATGAGAAATGCAAGTAATTGATAATCTAGCTCAAGAGAGAGAGAATATCGAGAAATTAAACCCATAGTTTAATTCTTGCTTCACTTGAAGAGAATGTCCTTGTGCCTCTGAGGGTGAACTTGTGACCCAGGACCTCAAATCTTTCAAGCAAGTTTGAAGAGAGAGTAGCAAAACCTGAAAAAGAAGAGAAGAGGGCACAGGAGTGACTGGATCTAGAAGTCACTCTCTGGATCCGATAGCAGGCTGCTGAAGACTGTCAGTGACTGAGACCCTGAAACAAGGTGCAGGCTCCAGAGCCAGGTGGCATCTGAGGAAACTTAAGCAGCAGGGTGCTTGGCCTTCTGGAAGACCACAGTGCAAGGGCCCCTGGGGCACAGCATCTTTCATACTCTCATTCATCAACTCATGTTTATTTGTTTATGTATTTATTTTACCAATACATAATAGATGTATCTATTTCCAGGGTACATGTGATAATTTAGTACTTTAATACATAATAATTTAATTTGTAGAGATCAAATCAGTGTTATTGGGATAGTTGTTTATTTATGCTAGAAACATTTGAATTATTCTATTTTATTTTTTTAGAGATGGGGTCTTGCTATGTTGTCCAGGCTGGAGTACAGTGGCTATTCACAGGCACCATGTTAGTGCACTGCAGCCTCAAACTCTTGGGCTCAAGGAATCCTCCTGCCTCAGCCTTCTGAGTAGCTGGGATTACAGGCACGTGCCCAGCTTCACTCACATTTATGAAGCACCTCCTCTGTTTTGTGCTATAGGATCTCGGCACAGAGAACAGACAGGAGGCCATGGAGGCTTGCTGTCAGCATGGGGGACAGTCAGGACCAGTGGTGAAAGGGGTAAGGGGAGAAATGGGGGACACATTTACACGTCGTGAGTGGAACAAGAGTCATTCATCCCACAACAAACAACTATCAAGCACCTTCTACATGCCAGGAAAGTTCAAGACATGAGTAAGAGAGCAGGACAAAATGCCCTTGTAGACATTACATTCTAGTGGGGAGGGGGGAGATAGGCAATAAGTAAACTACTGTCTGTAATATGACAGATGGAGAATAATGCTATGGAGAAAAATAAAAATAAACGAGGATGGGGCAAGGAGGCCCAAGGGGAAGGGGTTGCAACTGCAGTGTGGTGAGCAAGGCCTCAGTGAGGGGGTGATGTTTAAGCAAAGACCTGAATGAGGGAAGGGAGCAAGCCATGGGGCTATCTGGTGCAGGCAGAGGGCACCGCACATGCAAAGGCCCTGAGGTGTGAGAGAGCCTGGTGCATACACACCTACAGTGAAAAGTCACTAGCAAAACACACGTGGTGTCTAGTTGCCACAGGCAACTTTTTCTTCTCTGACATTTAGCCTCAATTTCTGGTGAAATTTAGCAATGAATACCCACACCCACACTTGTAGATCAGATAGACCATCTCCATAAATACTAGGGCAGGGTCTCCCAGTTAAAAAGCTGCAGTGATTCTGGGACCCACCACAGAGTCCCTCTCCCCCGCCCCCCAGTGGGCTCAATACTCTGGGTTCACCTTAGCTTCACTCTCACACTCAGAACAAGGTGAAACCCACTCAGCCAGAAGCAAAGGTGGGAATCTTAGAAACACACAGCTGCGTCACGTGCTTGCTGTTTTCTGATTTGCTTCGCTCTAAAAACTTAGCTTTTGGGCTTTAAACTTAATCCCAACAGACCTGAATTGATGCCTCTTAATTATGCCTCTGATGTAGTAAATCAACACCCTATTAGGAAGTCACTCAACTATTAAATATTTAGGAACTTATTACAAGAGAATTGCAACACGTAAGCCCTCAGGCAGGAAGAGATGCTGCTAATCTGTCTTGTGAACAGAGCAGCACTAGCTGACACTTTGCAAAACAGGGCCGAGCTACCGGTCACACGCCCATTCATGTATTACATCAAACCAAAATTGTAAATCCTTTTAAATAACTGTAAAACATCTAGTATAACCACCCACTCAAACTTTCCTACCTAATTCTTTTGCCTCTTTGTGGTCCCCTTTATCGTGACTTAAGCTGAAATTGTGACCTGATTTGCAGAGAGAGAACATTCATTTATTCAGCAAAAATTTTCAGTATTGAGTACTTTCTCTGCACCAGGGACTGCTGTAGGCACTTGGGATATATCAGCGAATCATACAGAGATCTCTGCCCTTGTGGAGTTCATGTTCAAATGGAGAAAAATGACAATAAATTAAAAGCATGACAAACAAGAAAATTGAATAGGGTAGTAGACAGTGACAGGTAATACGGGAAACATAAGCAGTAGGACCGAGTATTGTTGGTGGGGGGAGTTGCAGTATTAAATGGGGTGGTCGGGACAAGTCACACAGAGAAGGTGAGACCTGAGCAGACTTGACGAAGATGGGGCAGTTAGCCAAGCACGTCTTGGGAGGAAGAGCCCTGCAAACAGAGGGACCAGCCAAAGCCAAGGCCCTAAGGTGGCACGTGCTTGCTGTGTCAGAACCCGAAGGAGACGATGAGGCAGGTGAGGAGCGAGCCCAGGGAGGATAGGAGGAGGGGATGTCAGAGAAGGAAGTGGAGAGGGGAAGCAGATTAGGCAATGCTTTGTGGCCTGTGAAGGAACTTCACTGGCTTTTCCAGTTTATATAGGAACGGGAAGAGGTCAAGCAACTGGACAGACAGAGCTGGTTCTTTGAATAGGCAGAGTGGAGACCTGGGAATCAGGAGACCTGGACTTTGCTTTTCCTTCATCCATTGAGTTAATTGCCTGACCTTGGACAAGGCCTATTTCAGAGCTTCTCTTCAGGGTTGAACTAGATTATT